>CABHPQ010173878.1:18053-68305 GCA_902168405.1 Peromyscus aztecus | reverse complement strand
ACTGGGACTAAAGGTGTGTGCCACCACTGCCTGGCTTTGTTTCTCTTCTAGACTGAGTCAGTCTCATTCCAGGGCGGCTTTGAACTCACATAGATCCAGACAGATCTTTGCCTACCAAGTGATAGGATTAAAGTTTTGTGCTAACACTGCCTAGCCTCTATGTTTAATCTAGTGGCTTGTTCTGTTTTCTGATCTTCAGGCAAATTTTATTAGGGTACACCACAATGTATAGCACATTTCCCCTTTTTTTGTCTAAAATAATAAAAGAAGGTTATAACTAATATAAGAAAAACTGTGTACAAGTATATACAATATATACAGTCAAGAATTATATTAACAAAGTCCAGTCCATAAACATTTGACAAATTCAGAGAAAATGATCCATTATGTATCCTGTTTTGGTGAGTCCAAAATGTTGTACCTAATTCACTTTCTATCATAACTTATATTGCCAACTGAATACTATCTTTTGATGTCTTTCAAACTTACACAATTTACACCATTTTAGTGCATCTCTTTTCTGAATTTGTTAACAAGGAAAACTATAACTATCTTGTATTCAACTCCCTCAGAGTCCCAAAAAGGAAATAATATTACCTAAGTAAGCAGGAAGTGCAAGTAAACAACTTCCAAAAATATGTGAGAAATGACAGAAACAGCTGGCTGCCTGGAAAGTCACTCAGGGTTCCTTTGTCACATTGGGGTATCCATCTTTGGCCTATAGGCCTAGTGTATCTGACAGACTCATCTGTGAAGCAGGATTTTCTAAAGGGCCTTTCTATCTTGTCTTGGCAAGGTTCAGCAGTCCTTTCTTTTATGTTCTGCTTATCCATTTGGATAGCATACTGTCAGCAGTTGAGGCAAGAACACTTTCTTGTCCAGTGGCCACAAAAAAAGAAAACTCCATATGGAGTTTCTTTGATGCCTATCATCTTCTCTGAATTAGATTGATGCTGCCAGAAGCAGACATGTCTCATACTCATAAAAAAAGAATATATGCTGTTAAAATATCTTAAATGCCATATTCTGTAGACCTCTGAAGTGTTTGAAGATGACCTGTTTATCAAAAATATGTTTGACCTTGAAAACATGCCTAACCTGACAAGTTCCATTATAATAGGTGACTAACAATTAGCCTGCATTTCTTTTTTATCCTAAATAGTTGGTAATAATAATAATTTTCAAGGACTATCAATTTGTATTACATTGTTAAATGAACTTAAAAGGTACAATACCTTGAACAAGAGTAGAAATGTATGTACACTATGTTTCAACAAAAATAATCTCAACTTTGTATCAATATATACAAGTTGTATATAATATACAAAATCCAATTCAATGTAAAATATTTAAAACTAGTAGTTGCTTTTTAAAGGAGATTCAATAATCTACCTTTTTATCTTATCATATCAATATTTTCTCTTTTTCCTTTTCAGAGCATATTCAATAATCTACCCTTTAATCCTATTATTTCTATATCTCCTTTTTTTCAGAGTACATTCAATAATCTACCCTCTTATCATTTTTTTAGAGTAGACTCAATAATCTACCATTTTATCCTATTATATCTGTATCTTTTTTTCAGAGTAGATTCAATAATATCCTTTATGGTGATATTTTATTTGTACTAAAATGTGATTTGTATGTTAATTATTAAAGTTGCTCGGGGGTCAGAGCTTTTAGAGCCATAGCAAAAGCTGGGCGGTGGTGGTGCACAACTTTAATCCCAGCACTTGGTAGGCAGAGCTAGGTAGATCTCTGTGTGTTCAAGGATACAGCCAGCATTGGAGACACACGCCTTTAATCTCAATACCAACCATAGAAGACCTGGAGGTCTGTACAGACAGGCAGTGATGTGGCAGTCATGTGGTTGGGTTTACAACCAATGAGAAGGCAGAACAGAAAGTCTATATAAAGACAAACACACAGGAAGTAGGTCTCTTGGCTGAAGAAGATAGCTGCAGCAGTGACAGGTAAGGCTCTTAGCCCTGACCTCTTGGGCTTTCATCTCTGCATTGGCTCTGTTTCTTATTTAATAAGACGGTTATATCTACACTCCTCTTTTATTTTATATCTATATCCTCTTTATTTTTCAAACAAGAATCCTAAATCTAATCTCTTTGTTTAGATTTTCCTGACCATTACTAATAACAACTTGTAACTAACTAGCCTAAACAATGACAATTATCCATAACCCATTGAAAGACCAAAAATCACCTACCCCAAACCTTAGGAATGTGGGCATCATGTTCTTAAAATTATTTCCTGCTATCTGGGGGTGAAGGAATCTGTAAGGTATCCTGAAAAGAATAATTTTGTGTTAACTGACAAGTCCTGGGAGAGGTAGCTGTATCATTTATTGTCCAGTATCTGCATGATGAGAAAGTGTAGTGCTTGTCTTAAGTCCTGGCTAGAATACAGTTTAGCCATCTAGTCTCAGCTAGCCATCTCGATATTGTCCTGAGTAGTTTGTAGTCCAAAGCCGATCTTTGGGTAGTGTTTGTCAGGTTGGGGGAGTTATCATAGTCCTGATGGAACCATCATTGTGGGGTTACATCATCTTTTTGGAGACTTCAAATCCACTGTTAGGCATAGTCATTGTTCACTGCAGAAAACTTATAGAGACTTAAACTCAAAACCATGTACAGAAAGCTAGATAAAACATTTTATCTAGAATTAGTACTCTGTATGACCATTAATATCATGATAAAAGTTTAAAATATATATATTAATCTTATAAATTTTGATATAAAATTCATACTTTAAGAAAAATTTTAAAGAGTCAAAATAAAACCAAAGGATCATGAGATTAATAGCAGTAGAATAGTCCCTTAATTTTGCTTTTTCTTCTGTCCCATATCAGGTGGCTTTTCTGACATGATATAGAGATTTCACATTTTTTTTAATAAGCATGCTTAGGTTCAGAGAAGGAGAGAACCATGCTCCAACTCCAAAGCCACCTTTAATTTTAATTAAACTAGGACTACATAAAGGTAATTTGTGTTATATGTCTGTAGAGAACAGCAGAAACAAACATTTAGGAGGACTTATGAAATTTTATTCTGTTAGATATATGATATATCATTAGGCCAATTTAATCATTTTCTTGGGACATTTTTTTTGGATGATTTGTCCTTTTTCTTCAGTGTCTCATTTGTCTAATGTTTTTCAGATTGCTTAACCTTCATTCTCCTGAAAGACAAAACAAAACCCTTCCCCAACCCTAACTTTGGGGAGGCTCCCAATCTAATCTTTATCAATATTGATTTATAGTTTCTCCTAAAATTTTTGTTCTCTCTTCTATAGCTGTTCTATCATCCAAAGCAGTATGAATTTTTATAATAGGCATTAGGTTCTTTAATTGCTCTGGGAAGGAGTTTTTTCCATGATGACAGGAAAGGACTGAATGGAATTTGGCATAGGGGCCTGTGAGAGGTCCCTCAGGGCATTTTCCAGTGGTAAGGGCAAAGGATTACCTTGTCTGACCCTTGTTGGCCTACATTCATTAGTCCATTGTCTGCCTTTGTCACACTTTCTGCATAATCTAGAAAAGAGGGGCGGTCTGTTAGTATTATTCCTTGAAAAAACATTATTTCTAGAAATGCCCTGCTTATAGTCCCTTTTTAGGTGACCTTGTTTACCACAATTGATATATATGACATTTCGATTTTTCTTCAAACCTCTGGAAATCACCTCTCCTATTCAATCATCATGGTCACGAGATTCAATATTTACTGTATCCCAGATCCATTCCTCCAAGAGTGCTGATCTTGCTTTTAAGGGCCTAATTACTCTTTTGTATTGTACACTGGTATTTTCAAAAGCCAGAGATTCAATTATTACCTGTCTAGCTTCTGAATTTGGCATTATTCTATTTACTGCTGAAGTCAGTCTTTGTAAGAAGTCAGTGAATGTTTCTGTTGAGCCCTGTATGACTTTTAAAAAAGACTCAGTTTTCTTTCCTACTTCTTTAGTTCTGTCCCAAGTAGTCAAGGCTGCCATGTGGCATAAAGCTAGAATGTGATCATCATATAAAGTCTGTCTTTGTATATCAGCATAATTTCCTTCTCCAAAAAATTGATCTTGGCAAATTTCAATACCTCTAGCCCTACTCCATTGTTCAATGGTCTTAGCCTCATCTTTCCATCAGGTCCTCTATTTTAGTTGGGGACCAGCCTCTAAGACTGCTGTAACCAAATCTCTCCAGTCTTGAGGGATAATACTATTACAAGTTGACCAAGAGTTTAACATCTGCTTCATGAAAGATGAGTGGATACCATATGAGACTATTACTTCTTTGACTCTCCTCAAATCTAATATTTGCATAGGTGTCCAGTCAGCTCTTACACAGCCTTGAGGATATCTATCACTGGGTCGTTCCTGTAAGGTTACTGGATAGATTAAGAAGGTTGGCTGTTTGAAAGCCTTAGGCTGTATCTCTGCTACCTTATAATGCAATGTTGAGATTAGTTCTGCTTTAAATTCTTCTGTTTGGGTCTGAATAGCTCTATGATCTGTTTTAACTAGTTTTTCTAAAACTTTTATTTTGGTACTCATATTAACCAACATTTTTACTGATAAAACAAAAGGGATCAAGTAATATTTATAATTGATATTACATCTATCCCATCAACATTAATTACCCTCTCATTTAATTGTTCCATTTTCAGGCCACTTAATGTATAGTCAAACAGAAACCAAATGCCTTTCATTGAAACAATGTTTTCCATTTTTTAATGTGGGAAAACTTTCTTTTAACTAATTCCTCCCTTTAAGAAATCCTAAATTTGATTCACCAAATCTGCTGACAGTGACAATTCAGATGAGGGTGTGGCAACAGCCTGGGACTCACAGAAAGCCAAAACCCATCTGAAGAGGGGAGGAGCCAAAGAACCAGCAGTCTGCCTAGGAAAATGTGCAAAAGCAGATAATTCCGGTGGTGTGTTTGGAGCCTGATTCTGGGTAGTTTGCTTCAGAGAGGCTGCAACAAAAGTTTGGCCAGTGGAGTAGGGACGCGTGGCCCAGGTTGGGTGGATATTCTGGCTTCGTATAGCTTGGGCCTGAGCTGGGGACTGCAAGGCCACAGGCAAGAGGCTTTTTTTGTGAAATTGTACCCCAATAATTGGGTGCCAGATGTTGTTTGAATTTCTAAAGGTCTTATAAATAAAAAATCCTGGATCCAGATATTGGTGTAAATGCTGAAAGATCAAAAAGACAAAGGAACAAACCACTTCCATGTCTCACCTTGCCAACTCCATTTATCCTGTGACTGAAATCCTCTGAGTCCTTACCCGAAAAGCTCCAGCCAAAAAAAAAAAAAACAAAACAAAACAAAAACCTGTAGTTGAAAGGGGCACTTCCGTAGAAAAGCCTTTAATCCCTATCTCCTCCAGCCTTATATACCTTCCTCCTCCAGACATCACTTCCTGAATTAAAAGCGTGTGTGTTTCATAGTACTGGGATTAAAGGTGTGTGCCACCACTGTTTGGCTCTGTTTCTCTCCTAGACTGAGTCAATCTAATATAGTCTAGAGTGGCTTTGAACTCACAGAGATCCAGACATATTTCTGCCTCCCAAGTACCAGGATTAAAGATGTGTGGCACCACTGCCTGGCCTCTGTGTTTAATCTAGTCTAGTCGCTTGTTCTATTCTCTGATCTTCAGACAAATTGTATTAGGATACACAATATATCACCACACACACACACACACACACACACACACACACACACACACACACACACACACTAACGTGTGTGTATATGCCTGCATGTACGTATGCATATATGCATGTATAAGATGAAAGCTTAGAACTAATTTAAAAAGGAGACAAGCCTGACAGTACATTACAACCTTCAGAAATGCCAATGAGTTTGTTTTCTGTTGGCCATCTACTGCTGGGTGTGCGGCCTACCCTTAAGAATAGCTTGTTTGCCTAGTGAGATTCCCTTGAAGACAACTGAATTTTTATTTGCAAGTGGTTATCAATTAGAGATTGATTCTGGGTTATGGATGAGGGTATGTGTCCACTTCTCCTTTCACCTCTAGGACCCCAACTTATACAGACTGTATAGGCCCTGTGCATGCTCCCTCAGTCTCTGTGAGTTTATACATGAACTGATTTTGTTGATTTAGAGGGCCTTGTTTCCTTGGTGTCCTCCATCCCCTCTGGTTCTTACAGTCTTTCTGCCTCCTCTTCCACAGGGTTACCTTAGCCCTGAGAGGAGGGATTTGATGGAGACATCCTTTTTAGGGCTGAGTTTTTCAGTGTTTCTCACTCTCTGCATAATGTATGGCTTTGGGTCTCTATATTTGTTCCCTTCTGCTAAAGTAGGCAGCTTTTATGATGATGGCTGAGCAAAGCACTGATGTATGATTATAGCAGAACCTTATTAGGATTCATTTTATTGCTATATTCCTTTAGTAAAACAGTAGTATTTAATTTTACCCTAGGCTATCTAGTCTCAGATTCTTGACCACCCAAGTAGTGTTGGATATAGATAGGTTTCATCTTATAGAATTGGCCTTAAGTCAAATTAGATACTGGCCAAAACCATTTCAACTTGAGCCTTGGTCAGTTTGACCTTAATGGAATGCTGTTAAGAAAAATCTTTAAATGGCTTAGCCTTTAATAATTAATTCATTGGTGCTTATAAAGTAGATAAGCCTGACTCTACTGTAATGAGCTGTTTTACTCTCCCTCATATAATTTTACTGACATCTTCAATCACTTTACACAAAAGTAATGCCCTTCAGGAAGCATTTTAAGATTTGGCTTCCATGTTATCTCAAGCTGAGAGACCCAAATTCATAATCCAGGTCAAATTAGTGAATGTACATCATCTGCAAAAAAGTAGAAGAATACTTTAATTAATCACAATTATCCTGTAAGTAGAAAAAAAGGGAGAAAAACAGGTACCTCACATGTAGTCAGTTTTGTAGGCGTGATTTCAGACAGCCACTGGCATATAAAGAGTCACCAGTTTCACATGGACACTTTCAATAGACATCTGTGGTCAGCAGCCAGAAGGCAGTTGCTTCAAGAAAGCATATGCCATGGTTTAAGCAGTGTATAACCAGTATGAATGCAGATTTTGAACCAGAACCTAATCCCTCATTAGTACTGGCAAGTAATTCACTAGGTAAAAAAAGGGTCAGTTTTTGGAACAACTTCATCACAAATCCTGAAATGAATGAGGTGCTTTCTGAGCTTCTGCTTTGATCCATTGAAGAAAAACTCTTGCACTATCTGAACAGCATTGATATTATATATATATATATATATATATATATATATATATAAAATATGGTATAACATATTACCACAATCCTCATTGAACCTGTCAGATCAACCAAAAGTCTTACTTTGCACTCTGTTAAGTAGATGTCTTAGTTAGACTTTTCTATTAACCACATTTATAATTCTAGTATGAACAGCAGATTAATAAACTTTGTAAAATTAATAACATTAATTTGATACTTTGATAAAATTACCAGTAATTAGCTACACAGCCTATAAACTGTTATATAAGACACCATACATCCATACCCCATCAAAGTCTCTCATACCAAGTCCTACCTCAGATCTTATGTCAATTCCTGGTAATTTTAAATTAAAGACACTTTCAAATAAAGCAGAATGCAAGAGAAGAAAATGAGCAATGAAGGAACAGCTTTTATTTTTATTAATTTATGCCCAATTAAATAAATGAACCTAAACTTATTGGACCACACAGAAGGGTCTGAGTGATTCATTGAATTTATCTTTAAATACCTAAGAGAAAAATCACATTGACATGAAGTAATGGACATCTTACAGTCTTACAAATGAACCACTGTAGGGTAACTCAGGAAATTGTGGGAAATCTTCAGAAATGATCTCCATCATAACATACTTGGAAGATAAAATGACAAAACAATCTATGGTAGAGATTTGGTTATATAATCCCTTAAGCAATCTTATTTAAGGCTTATAGCAATATTGATTTATGATCTCTTTTTAGCACCTCCTTCAGGCTCCTAAAGGTATGGATAGATGGTACAGGGATCTAGAGTAACAGCTTACTTCTGTGTTGCTGTGAACTGGGGGTGAGTTTACAGTTGAGCACAGTGTGTTTACCAACCTTGGAGATTGCTTCACTCAAAACAATGGTAACTGTGTTTCTGTCTCATACCTTCTCTCTAAGGGATGTTCTATGACACAGATCCCATTGTTCATAAGGAATTGTAGGGGATTGCACAGGTTTGTATTCCATAGCCAGGCTGTATATTGGAGGGAACCATGTGGATGTTACAGTTGACATTCAAACTTCAATCATGGAACCAGAGCTTCTGCAGAGTCACAATTAACTTAAAATCTTGTAAGGAATGGAAAGCCAGATACTCTGCACTGAATGTTTATGTTTCCAAAAAAAATCATGGATAGAAACTTTAACACAAAATGTGACAGTATTAGGAGGTAGAACATTTAGCAGAAATGCTTTTTGTCACAAGGGTAGTGTATCTTATGAATGATATCAATGCACTTATTAAAGAGACATCAGGGCCTAAAGAGATGACTCAGTGGTTAAAAGCACCTGTTCCTCTTGCAGAGGGCCTGGGCTGGATTCTTAGAACCCATATGATCCATCACAACAATCTGTAATTCCAAGTCCAGAGCTTCTTGTACCTTTTTCTGCTGTCTGTGAGAACTGCACATATTTACTATACATACATACATGCAAGGAAAATTAATACATGTAAAATAAAAGAAAATATAAATCTCACTTCATTAAGAAAACCCCAGGGAGTTTACTCATGACCTTCTGTTGTGTGAGGACACAGGAAGAAGATGGGTGTGTTTGAAACAGGGATCTGGGCCTCATCAGACACCAAATCTGATCACACCTTGTTCTTAGACTTATCTTGAAGGTGGGCTTCATCACTCCAGCAAAGTTGCCTCATAAGTCTTAACCCTGCTGAGTGGAAAGAGGGACTGGACAGACCCAGGTTTTTCATACGCTACTAATGAACATCCTAGTACAGCCTTTCAAGGTGAGATACGAAACACATAACCGGGTTTCCTGCGGGAAGCACTAGAGCAGCTGGCACAGGAGTCTGGCTTCCTACAAGTTCTCCTATTCTGGTTAAAGAATTGCACCAGAGTCAGAGCTGTGGCTCAGGAGCAGTGTATGCAGCCAATTGTCTGATATGAAGTCTTATTCCTTAAAAGGGATGTGCCATGTTGCATTTCTGGCTTTAAAACCAGCCAAGAGGGAATAGGAGTGAAAGCAACATGAGGAAAAACAAAACCAGAAAAACAAAAACAAAATAAAGTGACAAACTCCTCAAACACATATCCTTGCTGGATGACAGACTATCAATGGTGTACATTAGTGATGCTGTGTGAGTTTCATGTAGCCTGTGAAAGGGGTGAACCAGGTCAATGACTTGAGAAAGAATGATGAAAGAAGGGTCATGCATTGATTTTCTTGCTCATTCCACAAGAACTCCCAAACATTACATTCAACTGACTTAGGAGATCACTCAGAAGCTCCAAAAGAAACACACATACAAGTGAAATATCTGATAGTTGATATATAAATAGAAAATTTCCTATGAGACTCAGTTTCTACCAGGTTTTAATTATCCTATTATTTTGATTAAATCAAGCCATATGATAATATTTGGCAATATGTTTATGATAATTCTTCAGGAAGATGTGGTCTTTCCTAATTGTACTTAAGATTGATTTTTTTGTTGTGATGTGGAGAGCCCACCTGTCATGTTTCAATGTTCAATAAACCACTTTACATTCCATTGTCAAGACCTAACCTCTATTACATTCAAGAAAAGTAAAAGCAGTCATTAATAAGATAATTGCAATTGTGTCACCATTTAAGTTACTATGTGCATCAATAGTAAAATAGGTGATGAGTGTGCTGTGCTTCATTTTTAATCTGTGTCTTCTCCAGGTTGTGATGAGTGGGGAAATGCATTGGGTCTGGCATCTCTGTGGGATACTTACATTTTGGGGTCCAGCACCAAGACTGTACTATGTTAAGTTTTCTAAGGTGATTCATGCTATAAAGCAATTCTCTTATGATTGTTGTTCTCAAAACATATGCTGCAGGATCTTGTAACCACTAGACTTTGCTTGCCTAATATTAAAGAGGGCACAAATGGTCTCTACTGCCTTCTTTATCCTAATATTTGCCACAATAAAAAAACTAACATCAATTGATCTTATCTTTGAAGTGTACCAAACTCTCAACATACATTGCATCAGTGGGTAGGCAGGTACCTTATTTAGAATTAATGTTATCAGTACCCTATAAGGTCATGTTTTGAGACCTAATGAGTGATTCATAAGCCACATTAGACTGAGCACATTGCTGTGATGGGAAAGGCACATGACTTTCAAGAAGGTCTGTTGGAGCACAGGAGCCCTTTGCCCAGTCTCTTCTGTTGATTCTAGTGTGCTGCCTTATGGGCAGGAGCAGTTTTCCATCCCAGAATAAGCCAGATTCAACTGTGTGACAAATAAGGAAATGAACAAGACCCTGAGCATATTCAGGTGTCAGCAGAGTGCTGTGTCCTGAGTTGCAGCTGATCTTCTTCTAACAATGCATATAAATCACACTGCTAAATCAGCAGTTCTTCAGTCTCATCACCTATGAAATACAGCTAACAATGATAAGTGACTTTTATATCTTGTGGGCCTATGATGAGAATAAAACTGGAGCAATATAACAAAGGCCTTCAAAAGCAAAATGTTTTGAAAAGAGAAAAGGCACCTTACCAATCTAAGGTGGCATAAAACATTTAGATTTGCAGGAATCTTTTATGTACACCCAAGGGTTCAAGAAGGGTTTCCCTGAGAGCACACATGTCCTTTTTCCCCCTGCCATACTTTAAATGAGGCCCTGTCTTTTCATTATACAACTTGCACAGTCAGATGCCAGCTTTGATTCCTGCCAACCTTTTGACTGTCGAATCTACTTGGCCAGAATAGAACCGAGGTACTCAGGCTAACTATTGGGTACTGCATAGTTCAGGTGCACTGCAAGGTATTATTTGTTTTTAATTATTTATTCTGTTTTCCCAACAGAAATGCATCTATTCTCTAGTCCTTCTTGAGGTAGAAGTTATAAATTTAAATACACATGAAGACAGGTCACATAAGCTATAGGACTGAATGTTGAGATACAAAGAGAGCTATCAGTCCAAGGAACCCAGCTGAGGATGTCTTTGACAATTTACCCAATTTAAAAAAAAAACTTTTGATAAACACTGCCTATGAGAAATAAGCTAGCATAAAAAGCAGTGACAATGTTGAAGACTGCTTTTTCTTAAGACAACAGATTTTTTTCCCTTGGCAATTTCTCATGGGCATGTAAAATATTAATATTGATTGCAAACTGATGTTGCTAGTTAAGGACTATTCCTTGCTTTCCTTAGTATGTGTTCTCCTCTGCCTACCATGTGCCATGATCCCTGTAAAACTGTTCTTTGAAAGATATGCCTACTGTTAATGAGTCAGTTAAATACCACTGGTGATAGCAGTGGTATCACCACTGATGATAGCCTGAGGATCCATCCCATTCAGAAGGCTCTGATCTCACCTGTGCTTTTCTATAATTCTTAGCACTGAGATGATAGACATCTTCTACTAACTTGGCATGAGTGTTTTTAACTATTTGAATCACTTTATATAGACACAGAGATCAGCATTAGGAACAGAATAATGTCCAGACAACACATGCAGAATTAAAATTAATGAGATAATGTTTGTAAGGTTTTCAGCATTGTTCTTGGCAGAGTTATCACTCCATAATTTTGGAATGATTATGCTCATAAATAAAACACTTTCTGTGCTTTTGTGCCCAACTCTGTGGATTTGAGAGACCTTTTAAAGAAAGATATAAAACATTCCCAGAATCAACACTTAATAATTTTTCAACAAGGTCTTAGTTTATGCTGAAAAGACATCTGATTGCTAACATGCAGACAACACTAAATGAATTAATATGTCTTTTTATATTACAGCAAATGTAAACATCCAATTCAAAGAATTGGCTTTCAGGAGTTTCAGTACACATTGTGTATATGAGAAATAGGAGAGATTTAATTATGTGAAGTACAGGGTTTATTCATCCCCAAATCAAGAGCATTGACCAGTGTAGTTTCAATTCCCCAGAACTTTATTATTATTGGGTCAAAGATATTATTTCTTTGGTTAACACATGGTAGAGACTTTAAAGATGCTGTTGACTACATCACTGGAAGGCAAAGAGTAGGCATATCCTGTCTACTTCTTTGGAGATTGATATTAAAGTACTATGAAATTCAAACACAAGTCTGTCTTTCTACACAGCATATGCTATTTACAGTTTTAATGTGAAGAGTGAATGCTACCTACCTAATGAAGATTTCCCAAGAACAATTAATAAATGCTGATCATCATTACAGAAGTAAATGGAAGGATAAACAGACACACACACACACACAACAACAACAACAACAACAACAACACATGATTTCTTCATTTAGTATGGGAATAAAACGCTTTACTGCACCTGCATTTTTGAGTAGGATCAGAGCAGCCATGATAATAAAAGGGAAAATTGAAGTTTGCTGAAGAAAGCCAATTCTATTAACAGGAAAAATTCAAGTGAAAAGATCTTATTCAAATGATCACTAAAACCAATTTTCATGGCCAATTTTGAAATAAAATCTTTCACTCGTAGTATTGAAATGTATTAACCTTCAAGGTTAGGTTTTAAAATAAGCAGATGACCTCACAATCAATGAATTGCCTGAGTGTTGATTCTAAGATTCTAAAGATGAAGAGGACAGTGTGAGAACAATGTAATGATTACTAGAGGTAAGAAGTGAAATATGACAGGAACATGCTAAAACACTTTTTCACAGGGAAATGAGGATTCCATTGACAGGATATAACTGCTCCTGATATCCTCTGAAATCCACCCAAGATCTACATTGTTATGGGAAGATGTAAAAGGCTCCAATTTAGTGTCATATTTAATTGCATACGGTCAGCATAGGTTATAGAGTCAACTTAAGGCAGATTCCAAATGAAGCTCTATCAATGACCCTGATATAAATTTGGTAAAGTGAATTTGTTGAAAGTCATTTTCTTTTTTATGCAATGAAAATAATAATCTCACCTTCAAAAAGTTTTGTGTTAATGATAAAAATGACTATAAGGAATTTTACCAAAAACTGACCCAACTGAATTATTGAGGTTGTTTCGATGTGTATTAGGTCTAAATCTAGTAGAGAGTAAACACAGGCAACCACTCAACTTGACAATAATTAAAGTCATCTTAATAACACAATTTTGTATTAAATTATTTAAATAATATGTGAATATATAAATATACTATAAAAACAATATGTACATATAGTAATAAATACATATTATAATTACATATATAAATACATACCTGTTTATAAATATGTAATACCTGATAATAAAAGGGACAATTGAAGTTTGCTGAAGAAAGCCAATTCTATTAATAGTAAAAATTCAAGTGAAAAGATCTTATTCAAATGATCACCCAATTTTCATGGCCAATTTTGAAATAAAATGCCTCACTCTTAATAATTATTATAAATATATAATATTATTCATTTAATACTTATAATTGCCTCTGGCTAACATCTCTTTGGACAATATTGTCAATGCTAAAAAGACGGGTAAAAACTGAAATATTTAAATGATGTTCACCATAAAGCACATGAAAAGTGTATGGTAAATCTTGCCACCCATGTAAAGAAACTTTTCTAAGCATCAACTATGAAGTTCTGATCAGCATTTTAGAACTTAATGGAAGAATAATAATACACAGTACAAAGCACTAAACAATATCATGTGAAATTTGATCCTAATACACAACATGTATGAACTAAGCAGCACAGATAAGAACTGTACTCTTAACAATTATCTCTAGTCAGCATTTTTATGTCACAGGATACCCCTGTGTGGTCCTGCTCTATGAAAGGCTTCCTTCAAGAATCTCAGGACCATATGACAGAGCTGATAAGTATTATATTTTAGATTGGAATAATGGCTTTCAAGCTTTGGAACTCTGCTATGTGCATACACAACTCACACATACATAAATGCACAGAGGGAAGGAGGCAAAGAGAGAACGGCATACTGAGTACTGGGGAAAATCCCATATTCAAACAACTACCCTATGAACATAAACAAAAGGGAAGCAGAGGCACAGGCAAGCAAAACCATCGAAAGTTAGAGAGATTGCCTATAATTGTCATGCAGCTATTATAACCACTAGTCTTTGTCAGCTATAACTTTCAGCCTGAGGACAGACATGCCCAAATTGTGTGTGCTATTGTGTCCCACATCTTACTGGAGGAAAAAAAATCTCAGTGAAGGATATTTCAGTTCTCTGGTTGAGCCTCAGTTTGGGTGTTAAGGGGCTGTCTCCTTTAATGACTGAGAGGAGGAACCGCACAGGGGTCTCCTTGTGTGTGTATCGCAGTATATGACTTGGTGCATTAGGTACTGAGAGGCATTGAGACAATTCACAGGTGAGGAAATTCCAGTTCACATGATTCTAACAACTTGTCAAGGGCCCATGACCAATAGATATTACCAGAACTCAGATGTACAGTCTACCTTTCACCGCATAAAGTTGTCTTCTTCCAAGAAATTGCCTTTGACTTGCTATATTCAGTTACGAGAATAATAACTGTAAAAGTTCCCTTTCCCCAAGGCTTAAAGAGATAAATATATCTAAATCCGATCCATAAGCACTGATTTTTACCTCATTTACATATACACTTAAAAAGTTGTGTGTGTGTGTGTGGTTGGCTTTAAGAAGTAGACTGTAAAAGAGAGAGCTCGCCAATGAATAGACTGATGCTCAAACATTAAGTCACTCTAATTTCCTAACTACAGTCACTAGCCTCAGTAGTCCTACTGCATGCTACCCTCTAAAATGTGCTTTATGATATCTCTATGTTTGATATGTTGAAAACAGAAACTTCAAGTTAACTGTGTAAAACCAGAAAATAAATAAGTTCAAATTTTTAAAGTGAGTTTGTATTTAAGATGTGATTGCTAAGGCAGGGAGTGAAGACCTCCAGGAGAAAGACAACATTAATTAATTACACTGTTATTTATTTCAATAAACTTGTCCAAAAAGAGAGAAAGCAAAAACCATCTCCCAAAGACAGAATGACAATTCTTGGGCCAGGAAGATCAGTATTAACTACAATTTTCAGGCTTTGCCTCAATACCACTTATTTATATATCAACAGAATTCCTAGAGGGTAACCATTTGTCTTAAAATACTCAAGTTTTATTTCAAAAGCCATCAATTAGCATAACCAAATTGCCACTGGCAATTACTTCCATATTAAGGGAGTAACAGGTGCAGGGATGGGTACCAGACTTTCTGTTAATTTATACTTATTCTTTTATAAGTTTAGTTTTTACATAACCCCAGTTAAAACATTCTCACTGCCTCGTCTCTGAAGGGTAGAGAACTTCTGCACATGTTTTATATGGTCTCTAGTTATCAAAATCCAAGCTGTTGTTTTATTATTCATGTCAATGAAAGTTTCCAGCTCATGCTTCACTGTGGGCATAGACAAAATCCCCATTTTTTTTCCCTTCTGAATTCTCTGTGTCAGGAGAATCCCAACATACACTCACTTCCCCAACACAGGCCTCCAACAGTGGATGCATAGCCTTCTCCACAGAAGGGCCAATCTTCCTTTCAGCTCTTCACTAGGGGAATGAGACACAGGATGGACAGGCATTTGTTTTCACTTAGATAATGATGTTTCTACGACTGCATCATATTGGCAATCAATCAGTAGTAGTCCACAAGTTAGAAAGCCCCTGGCTTTGGACCTCTGAACTCTCCCTCTTCCTCTGTCCGCTCCCTTTCCCTCTGTCCCTCTCCCTCTGTCCCTCCACCCCTCCTCCCCCTCTCCCCCTCTCCCCCTCTCCCTCTCCCTCCCTTCTTCTCTAAAACTTGAGTACCTGAGACCAGGACCACATCCAAGGACGCAGACTGTCCACTGCAGATCTGATCTCTAACTTACCCTGTAGCTATGCCACTTCAGATTTGAGCTATCAAAAAACTGGGGGGGGGGGGGTAAAGGGAAATCACTTGAGGAGATACCAGATTCTTCCCCAAATTGACCTTTTCACTGCCACACCCTAGGGACTTACTTCATAATGTTCTATTATTTTTCTGGTTTCCATCCTCCCCAAGCTACAGAAGTAAGAAGTAAAATTTACCTGCTCAGTTTTTCGGGATTGGAGTTTGCAGAAGGTAGGGTTCCAGAACAGAGGTACCTCTTGGTGGTAACAGAATTTCTGAAGAAGTTAAGCAAAATCTTTGTTATGCAAACCTGGGGAGGCAGATGCCTTCCAGGGACTTTCAGCCCACTTAATATTATTCAGCACCCCTGACTCCACCCCAACACCTTTTTCTATATTCATGGGCTTTTGTGGTCAGACCCAGAAAGCAGTCATCTGTGGCGTTTTCCTTGCCACCTCAGACATGTTTGCCAGGGAGCCTATGTTTTTTCCTATCCTGCTGGGACTGCTGCCCAGAGTCCCAGGAGCATCTAATCTAGCTGGTTTGTTGGTCACCTCCGACTGCACACAGCACAGTGAAGGGGAAGCAGTAGCCAGCTTCACTGCTACTGGCTAGGAGAGCTTAATTTGTGAAGGGGCCTGGGGTGGATTAAGGAAGCACAGTTTCAGACACCCAGAGCACAGGCTGGGAGCTCTGTGCCCGCAGGAGCGCTCTCATCCTGGCTGAAAAGCAACCATGGTGCCGAATTCCTTCATCACGGAAGAGGTGAAAGACCTCCAGGAAGCCTAGTGGCAGGCAGCGGGTACTACATTCTCCACTGGCTGCAGGGCGGGTCCCTCAGGCCCCCCAACCCCACCCTACCTGGGCCATGGTGCAGAACGGTGGCCTCTTTGAGACGTGGAGGCGCCTCCACTGGGGCTGCAGCTGGAGGCACAGCTTTTTCAGGGGAGCACAAAGCCCAGCGCAAGCTTAGAAACCCACTTTCTCCTGCTGCCCCAAATGCGCTGCTCATCTCAGGGGCCTGATTCTCCCACGTGTCCCAGGACCCTCCCTCTCCAGCTCCTTGCCTCTTTCTGTGGATACTCCAGTGTCCCCGGGAGAGGACGGAGTCACTTCTCCCCTTTCATTGTGTCTTTAAGAGCCTTCTTGATTTGCCCTTAACAGAGACTGTGCAGGCTCATGTACACGTGATTCCCATCGGGAATATTTAGGTGACTGGTGCCCCCATTAATCTCCATGCTGACCCGTTGTAATATTCATTCCTACTAAAATCAGACTTGCATAACCCCATCTGAAAGGGTGCATTTCTGCTGTCTGTGATATGATAAACTGTGGCTTCTTTAAACATTACAAACTTTACAAGTGAAAACAAAAGACCCTTTGAGACTGTGCCTCAGGACATTTTGACTTTTACACCCCACTGTAATCTTTGGGTTTTACACAAAATCCAGACTCCGGAGAAAACAGCAATCTACTGCAGGTAGATATTTATTGTTTTTGTTATAAATTAACAACTAACTGTTTAGCAACTGTGGTGTATGTCCTGCTCTACCCGAAAGCAAAAGTGTGGCCTTCTGAAACCATTTTTCACATGGCTGTCAGAATTCTACTTACAAGGTACTAATTACTAATAATGTGGAGTTTTAGAGAATGCCCATTATAGATCGCTTAAATTCCAAAAAGAACAGACAACAGCTCAGGGACAGTGTGCAAAATAAGGGACTAGAAGTTTTGAGGTTTCCAATTCTCCGATCCTGCATTGGAGTCTACTAGTAATACAATACACTGGCTTGTTATGATCTATATCTGATAATTTTCTATACCATATCCATCCAAATCCAAGTCACTAAAGTCCAGAAGAGCTGCCTGTTTCTCCTTTCACAAATTTTAGAGAGTTGTAAACACCTTAATGTCTTTCCTGCAGTTTACTCATGCTTTTCCAGCTACCATAAGTGTTTGAAAATTACTCCATTGAGAAAAGTCAGATTAAAATTTCAATTTAGAAGTAAACCTACTGATGTTAGTTCTCAATAAGAAGGATTTAAAAATAATGCATCAGAAACAAAGAAGAAAATAATGTATTGGACTTCTTTAACTGAATTGGTTCTCAATATCCATACATAAAACATACAAAGGCAAGAAAGACAATGATACCAAGAAGATGCAAATGATATAGTTATTGAAAAACTTGTACTCAGAATAATAAAGAACCTAATAGTGGTAAAACAGTCAAATTAAACATTGACTTGGGATCTAAGTCCATACAAACATTCTATTATTCAACATTAAGTAGTAAAAAATGATTATTAGAGTTGCAATGAGAAATGTTCACATGCTTATCAAAATAAGAAAGTATTTAAGCAAGTAACAGCAAGTACTGTTGAAGACAGGGAGGCTCTAGATTCCTCACAGGCCATGTCATTGGGGATATACTTTGAGAAACACATGGGGAGTTGTTTTAAAACTTAACCACAAATTTATCGTATCTCACAAAAATCTAGCTATCCACTCCTGAGTAATAAAATTTATGTTCACATGAAGACTTGTGTACAAATGCCCATAACTGCATCACTTGTAGCATCCTAAATTCCAGGAAGCAAACTGATGTTAAGCGTAAAAACATCTGACGTATCCATACAGATACAGGCAACAATAATTCATAATCATATGAGATAATGATTAAACTCAATAGTACACCAATTAGAAATTCTTAATTAGAAATGCATTTATTAAAAATAAAATCAGGACATCACATACAATAACAGAAGACTAACTGTAACATGCATAACTATAAACATGATAGGCCTGACTAAAGACATTGGGGAAAAGGAAAAATAAAGCGTGGTTCCATTTGCTATGAAAATTCCAGTAGAAATAGGATCGTGATTGACTAGATCTAGGGGTGGTAGTAGAGCTTTACAGCAAATAACAAATTCTCAAGACAAATAGCCATGTTCAAAAGCTGGAGTATGGTAATGGGTGCACAATTCTAGAAGTTTACTGAGTCACTGAATTATTTAATTTTGACAGACTATTAACTTCATCATTAGGAAATAGTATGAAATTTTTAAAAAAATCTTAAAATTTTCTGTTTTCTCATAGCACTCTCAAATAAGTGGAGTTTAAATAGGACAGTCTAACAGTTTGGGAAATTTTAACAATATGAAGAAATGATACATCTGTGGAGTTGATATACATAAATACTTTCAAATTAGAATCAAATATATAAGTAATGCAAATTTTTAAATAAGTAAAAATCTTGAACAGCATGTATACCATGGCACAATAAATTAAGTAAAATGAGCTCAACATCATCAGTCAGTCACTAGTGTAAAATCAAAGAATAATGGGACAATACGCTCAATTCAGGGTCACAATTCAGAAAATAAAACACAGAAAGCTCTGATCATTAACAAAAGATGTTGATTAACGAAGAATACTGTTGCATGAATCCTAAATGATCTTATAATAAAAACCCAGAGCCAGATATCAGGGTGAAGGCTGAAAAATCAGAGAAGCAGAACAAGCCACAACCACCAGCTCTTACATCACCAACTCCTCAGCCTGAAAGGAAGCAAGCTCCTGTCTCCTCCTGCCTTATATTCTTTTCTATGCCCAGCCATCTCATTTCCTGTCTCAACCCTCCTAGTGCTAGGATTAAGGGTGTGTGATCCCAAGTGTTGGAATTAAAGTGAGCCAGCACTGCCTGGCTCTGTTTCTCTTTTAGACTGGATTAATCTCTTGTAGCCCAGTGTGGCCTTGAACTCACAGAAATCCAGACAGATCTCTGCCTCTGCCTTCGAGTGTGAGGATTAAAGGTGTGTGCCACCACTGCCTGACCCCTATGGCTAACTCTGTGGCTAGCTCTGTCCTCTGTAATCTAGGAAAAAAATTTCCTAGATTACAAACAATAATATCACCACAGAATACAGCCAAAATAAGTTCTTATATTGTGAGTAGAAGAAGATATTGTAAAGCATCACTTAGCAAAAATGTGTTGGAGTGCTAGAAAGGCCAATTATGTGCCTAACATAATTCATTGGTTGCATTTGCAACTGTTTTCCCAACATAAATGTGACCTTTGACTATTTGTTATTATTTACTGGAAATGAATTCCTTCAAAACTGTAAACAATTTCTGGAATTCTATTTCTGTTTTTCTAAGTCATTTCACAGGTTCAGATGATAAGCAGATGGCAGAGAAGATGCATCTGTGTATCACACAGTGAGAGTCCACTTACACTTGGAGATGAAATGAAAGAAACATTAAATTTGACTTTGGTCCTTAAGTTGGTATATTCTTTCTTACTGGTTTACACATGTGTTGAAAACATACATTGATTTTTGTCTTTATATACTATTATCTAAATTACTACTGGTGTCTGAAAAATAACCTGGTATAACCAAGCTACAAAAGGGAATTTTAAAAGTGTCCATATATGTGTATGCATATATATGTGTATATTTTAGCTTAAATAATACATAAGAATTCATATATATGTATATATTCTCCCAAGGTTATCATACTAATAACAGGGAGATTTAAATGAAATGCACATCATGATTTACTAAAGTATTTACAAATAATTTTACTAGAGTTCAAAATATTAATTTTCAAAACAATGTCTTAAAGTATATAAATATCATGCCAGGATATCTTGAATATCTTGAAATAAAATAGTACATTTTAGACCTAGCTTTCCATTCATTTAAAGAACATGATATAATAAATTAACAAATAACTTTGAATGGCATAAATGACTCAAACAGGCTAAATTGTTCGTGGCAGTTGCGCTGGCATCACTTCCTGGCCAAAAAAACAAAAACAAAAAAAACAAAAAAAATCAAAAAACAAACAAACAAACAAAAAAACACCAAGAAAAGTGGAAATCTTTCCAAATGTTTTTCTAAGTAACAATGACAGATTGTGTCAAGAGAAAAAGCCATTCGTTCCTTTAATCTATTTCCAAAGACCTTAACCGGAGATGAATATGGTTCATTGAAAGCTACTTCACTGGACTGGGAGCATAATATTCCAATGAATATGTCCATAATGCTTAAATAGTGGTCATTCCAGAGACAGGGCACCAACCAATGATTTATTTTCTTGGTGCCTCACTTATGTTTGACTAGCTCTACCTGAAGCATAGAAAAGACTTGATGCTTGTAAGGAGAGCCTTAATGGTCTCTATATACCAATTTATTAAGGGGCTCTATGGGGAAAACAGACTCACTGATACAGAATGAAGCAACAACCGGTTCCTCTTCATCTCCCAGGGAAAGATGGGGAAAGCTCCAGATCAGGTCGCCCAACCATGTGTCAGGAAACCTTCCACATCCGAGAGAGCTCGAGACCCTCTTCCCCTTCCCCTTTAAGAGGTCACATAGGCAGGCAAAAGAAGCACTGCCTCTCTCAGGCTAGATAGCCCAAGGTCACAGGAGGAGCGAATTTCCACTACAAATGCTGATATGGTATCCAACTTTTCAATACTCTTGGAGAGTTGGTGGTTTTCAATTTCCAATTTAAGATTTTTTTTTTGAGCAAGGCAACCCAGACCCAGAAAGACGAACATGATATGTACTCACTCATAAGTAGATATTAGCTGTTAAGTAAAGGATAGTTATGCTACAATCCACAGATTCATAGATGGTAGATAAAGAGGAGAGTTCTAGCAGGGATGCATGGGAAGGTGAAATTAGAATAGATTTTGTGGGTGGACTGAGGATGAGTGGGGATGGGAACAGAAGGGATCAGGATGGGGAGGAGGCATGGAGGGAGAGAACATAGGAGAGAGGACTGAAATACGTGGGCATTTAGGGGGCAATATGGAAACCTAGTGCAATGGAAACTTCCTGGAACCTAGGAAGCTGTCCCTAGAAACAAAGGATATGGAGTCTGAAACAGCAATCTTCTATTACCAGGCTAGACTCCCAGTATTGGGACTGGGATGCCAACCAGCCACAAAATTTATGACCCACAATCTGACATGCCTGCAAGATGCTCTGGGACAATGGTAGTTCAGAGCCTGTGTGAGTGGCCAACCAATGACTGGTCTAACTTGAGGTCCATACCAGGAGAGGGAGCCCATGCCCAGCACTGCCTGGATGGTCAGGAACCGGACAGGAGCTGGAAAACTCTGAGACCTAGGGTAGAGCCAAACACAGCTGACGGGGAAAAAAAAGTCAATGAAATGATTCCTAATGATATTCTTCTGTGCTCATAGATAGGTGCCTACCCCAGTCATCACCCAAAAGGCCTGCTTCAGCAGCTGATGGATTTGTGGGAGAGAAGAGGTAGGGACAACTGGGAAGAGTGGAGTGAGGCTGCAGGTGGAATGTATTGCATGAGAGAAGAATAAATAAACAAATTTAAAAATAAAAGAAGCAGCCTTGTGACATGAAACACAATTTTAAATTACTAATGCTAATTAAAACATGGACCTTGGGTATTTTCATTCTGGGTCAAGACAAGATAATTCCTTAAATATATTTTTAAGGAATAGTGAGAGATATAGGTAAGGCATGCTCTAATTATGACATGAGCCACCCGTAATCAATAGACTGGTTTCATATGTTGCATCTTAAGCAATTTGCTTCAAATCCAGGCTGTCTAATGAGCCAGAGCTCAGCTAACAGCAAGTCTATATATGGATGAGTGCCAGATTTTCCAGGCAACATCAGCTGTGAGTTTAATTTTTCAATCCATTTGTAATGATATGGAGTAATTTGGCAATGACAGTTCAGAATAATGAATGAAGACTCTGGCCTTTTATTCCAGTTGCCGTTGAAGCTTTACCTCTGCCACATATTAGCAGAGTTACATGGGATATATTACACATTGAATAGGCCTCTGATGACTTCTCTGAATGATTTTTAATATTGATGTAATGCAGTTCTATAGAGCTATCAATAATATTAGTAACTAAATAGCAAGCAAATCCCTGCTTCTTTTCATTTCTTGTAAAGTGACCTTGACAAATTGCATATGATCTCTAAACTCTGTGTTTTACATATATGTATAAATGACCTTACAATCATGCAGAGAGTATGTAAAGTCATAAAAATGTATGACCTATACTCTGAAAACTTAAGACTGTCATGAAATTCAGATTCTGATGCTGACTTTAAAAGATATTGTAATGCTCTGCCAAATGAGTATTAAGTATATAGATCTCTGAGCATCCTGCAGGGTGAGGAGGAGCTTCTGAACATTCTCAGGCATCTCTGTTATCTTCACTTCACCTCAACTTTACCTTTCACCTCGTTTCTCTTGAGTATCACAAACACAGACACAGGCACTATTCAGATTCCAGTTTCAATTCCAGGGTCTCAAGACGAGGAGATGGCTCAGTGTGAAAAGGCACATATCACATAAGCCTGGTGACCCGTGTTCACATTCCTAGAATATATAGACAACGGACACAGTAAAGCATCTGTAATTGCAGTGTGCCTATGGGGTATGGGAGTAAGAGAATCAGTCTGTAGAAAGCCAGGGGCATTTTCCTGACCAACATGGTGGTGGTGAAGAGGCTGTCTCAAACAAGGTGGAAAGGCAAAGACAGCCACTGATCTTCCTCTGACTTCTGCACACATGTACCCAAACTCCCCTACATAACATAAATTCACACAATGCACACAAAAGAACAAATTCAGACTTTACAAATTTACAAAAATAAATTGTACTATAAACAGAGAGGTTGAGAAAGAAATAACAATATTGTTATGGTTGGCTCTTTTTATAAATAAAAATGATTGCTTGGATATTAACATGGCAATAAAACTCTGTATTGAACATGTTTTAAATTTATGTCAGAGGGCTCTTAATTCTTGATTTTATATACTACTTATAATTTGCTTGGCTGATCACATTTGCCTAAAGTTGCAGGCAAATGTCTCCAAACAAGGCAAAATAAAACAAATAATACATGACAGTTCAATCTGAAAACATTGTCACTGAACATAGTACATATTATGAGCAACATCACAGTTTAGGTATAACTTATTTTTGGAAATTAAATATTTTGTAAGATCATATAGCTTACATTGGCTTAACTAACATGTTTATATTTTTGTATACTCTGAATGTTTATATATAGTAGACACTTCAGTCAACTTGCAAGTCTGTAATTTAGGTCTACATAATTTAGATTCTCTGGAGTCTCTTTCAACCTTTGTATCTAAGATTAAACACTTTAACACAATAACCTAAAACATTGATTTCATTGATATTAGACTTCTAGAGCTTCCATATAAAAAGTAAACAGCATATTTTATTTTATGATATGTCCTTTCAGAAATATTTGCTTATACTTATTTTGTCAACTGTTAATAGCCAGTCAAATTTTTAAATATTTATAAGGTATATATTAGTATATCCCTATCCATGGTATCTAGTATTTTTAACATTATGAGAAGATTTAAATTCTTTTTGTTTTTGAAGGTTTCAGCTTATTTTCTTCTCCCACTGCTTATGGCTTAGCTGCTGGGTCCTCAAAGCAGAAATTGAGACAGTATGATGAAGGAGAGAGCAATCACAGATCTATTACCTCTGTTTGCCTTTCGGTTTCCATGCTGACTGCAACAGTAAGTCTGCTTCCTCTCTACTTCTCTTTAGTGGAAAACATTCTGGCTATCATATGAACAGATACCAACTCAAGCAAGGGGTGTGATTACTGTGTTAAGGCTCCCTGCTTCATGGAATTTCCTTTCTAAAGAAGTTGTGGAACTGTGATTTCTACTTTAAAGAAAACTCATAGGGTGGTAACTCTACCATTTGATAGTACCACAGGTTAAATAACTTCAATAAAATGAATGTATTATCTCGAATTCTGGTGACAAGCATCCAGAGGTTAAGGTAATGAGTACAATATTACTTCTATCTCCACTGTGTTCTGAAACTTGACCTAAAAAAATTGAGAGGGGAGGACTTGTCTTGGTTCATGATGTTAGAGGCATCATTTCATGGCTTTACACCATAAGAAAAACATGTGGCAGAGAAGCCTCTTCGCACTGTGCACTAAGGAAAGAGTATGAGACAGGACAGAACTGAGATCAGGTATAGTCTTCAAAGTTACAACTATAGTGACATACTGCATCTTTCCTCAGTCCCTAAGGCTTTCAAGCCCCCCTCCCCCTAATAGATCTACCATCTGCAGACCAGACAGTTACCGTGGTACTGTTAGGGACACTGATGGTCTTCTGAGGCATCTTTCTTGGGCTCTTAGATCATTACTTTCTCTGCAGTTTTCACATGGTTCTTTGTCCATATGTGTCTGTGTCCTGATTTCCTCTTTTATTTTTTTGTTATTTAAAAGACAATTATTCACTTTACATACCAACCACAGATTCTCCTCTCATCCCTCCTCCTGGTCTCCCATCACCACCTTCCCTCTCCAACCCACCACCCATCTTCTCCTCCAAAAGGGAGAGTCTTCCCATGGGGGAACAGCAAAGCCTGCTACATTTGGCTGAGGTAGGACCAAGCCCCTCCTCACTGCATCAAGGGTGAGCAAGGTATCTGACCATAGATAATGGGATCCAGAAAGCCAGCTCATGCACCAGGGATAGATCCTGATCCCACTGCCAGGTGCCCCTCAAACAGCCCCAGCTATACATCTGTCTCTTGTATGCAGAGGGTCTAGTCTGGTCCCATGCAGGTCCCATAGCTGTTGGTCTAAAGTTCATGAATTCCTAGGAGCTTGGTTCAGTTGTCTCTGTAGATTTCCCCATCATGGTCTTGACCCACCTGCTCATATATACCCTCTTCTCTCTCTTTGACTGGACTCATGGAGCTGAGATCTCCATGAGTATACTGGGACAAGGTAGGGCAATAGAGGGTGGGGGATAGGGGATGAGAACATGGTAGAAGGGGATGGTCAAGCTAGGGGAGGGATGGAGTGGGAGAGCAATGAAAGAGATATCTTGATAGAGGGAGACATTATGGGGTAAGGGAGAAACATGGTGCAAGGGAAATTCCTAGGAATCCACAAGGACAACTCCAGATTAGACTACTAGCAACAGTGGTGAGGGTGCCTGAACTGGCCTACCCAGGCAATCAGATTGGTGAATACCCTGTCATCATAGAGCCTTCATCCAGTAACTGATGGAAGCAGATGCAGAAAGCCCTCTTATTTTTAATCTTAAAAGACATTTACTCATTTATCTATTTATTTATTTTGTGGGTGTTTGTATGTTTGTATTTGGGCAAGGAGTTCATTCCATGGTACATGTGGAGGTGAGAGAACAACTTGTAGGAGTCAGTCCTTTCCTTATACTATGTGGGTCCTGGGTTTAGAGGTCACCTAGATTGGTATCAAGTGCCTTTGGCCATTGAGCTATCTTGCTACTTTGAAAAATTACTTCCTCATGTAAAGGCAGCTAACATATTGGACCTGGACTGAGGCCTACTTGAAAGACTTTAAACATCAATTTAGAGAATTTCTATAAGTATAATCAAATTGTGAAACAGAAGGGATCAAGAATAGCAGATATGAATTGAAAGGGCTTCAAAATCAATCCATAATCCTTATCAATATTCTTCAATTTTGATTTCACTGGAAGTTATGTTTAAACTCATAAAAATTACAAGTGTATTGTATGTACTACAAAGCATTCTGACTAGAGAAAAATAGTCAAAAGTTTAAAAGAGCCCTTTTGACCTTTAAAATGAGATGCTTTTCTTCACTCCAGACATTGGGAATTATTTAAAATTTTTATTCTTTTAGTCAAATGACAATCATGAAATAATTAAATCTCATGTTTAAGGTATGTTCTCATGAGAATGTGAAATTCCTCCAACTTTAGAGAGTAAATTAAACAGTGATGTTTAGAAATGCTTATTACACCATATTATTTCAGAAGCAATAGTTTAAAAGTTAAAAGGTTGGACTCAAAAGTCCAATAGACAAGCATACAGTTTAGTTTTTATTACTTTATTGCCATACAATGCTAATAAATAAATAAATTTCAGTGAACTTTCTAGATTTATGTTTTATTTTCTTTCATATATGCATGTGGAACACATAATGCATAAACAAAATGCATACATTAAATCACTAATATTTATCATTTTTAGACTTTGGTGATTTTCATTTAGGATTAAAATCATCTCTTTAAAATACAATTGTAAATTTATAAAATTAGATTCATGTTTACTATTATTATGTCAAAAGTGCAAAATGAAAACTACAACATGAATGTTTTTCACATATTTTCAAATACCAAATTCAAGTTTAAGGTTCCACAAAATTTTCCTTTGTCCAGTTAAAATTAATATTAATAAATTCTGAATCTACTATTAGATGAATTAAGCAATGTAAAGATTGTCGAAGTGAAGAAGCAAGCATGATTGTTGGCCTTACCATTTTTCTGTGTAATGAAAATTAGAACTAATTGTAAAAGTAAATATAATGTGTTTAAAAACGAAAGAAAGAAAAGAAGGAGGTAGGAAGGATTCTAAATCTATGGGACTTACAAGGAAGAAAAGCAATCAAATAAATACTAAGTAACTTGAAGAATAACATGGAATTCTTAGTGATAGAGATATAACAAAAAAGATGAACCTTGAATCTCAGGTTCTCTGTGAATTCAGTAAGAGAGCAAAGAATTACTTGAAATAAGGAGAATGGCAGATGTGTGGGTTAGCTCACACTCCTAAAATATAGCCTCTTCTGCTTAATGAGAAGAGAAATACTAAGAGGAGTAGTCAAGAGCATTATACTCTGGAAGTTTTTGATATTTTGATATCAGTCATAACAAAATGGTACCTTGTCTATGATCACCACAGTCCATTCAAGGATATTATATATGTGCATATATGTATTTTTTACATTAAATGCTATTAATTATAAAAATATTTCCATAGACTGAAATTAATGCCTAATGTTTAGTGAGGGAAGGGTATAATTAAAACACTGTGGATGATCTGCAAATGATCATTCTTTCCTTGGAAATCTTAGTTACTTAATCTAATCTAGGATTCAATGGTTTCATGGTAGCACAATAGCAATTTCTTCCCTAGTAATGCACTCGTCCTGGATAGTAGCATGGTGTGGAACTGTGGAGCAAAGTATTTGAAAATTGATAGTCCCTATGCCAGACATGTGCTTATCAGATGGATCTCTGAACTCTTGCTAAAAATGCTCAACTGTCACAGGGGTTTTCATCACATTACAAAGCCTTTCCATTTCTTTAACATTCTTCTTTTTACTCATGTATCATAATTTATTCTAGAAAAAAATCATTTCTCTGAAATTCTTTTGACCAAAAGAGGACATCAGGCTGAGGAGAATCTATCAAAGTTAATGCTAAATGGACTATTGCTATAGATGCACTAATGTTAACTAGTAGACAGTACTAAAGAGTTATAGCTTACTGACAATCACTCACAATGTCCCCCACTTCTCTCTCTCCTCTGACCTTGCAGGCTTATACCCTCTCTGCCTTTATCTTTGAGAATATCCATTTGAATTTGTTTCATGACTTGATTTGATTAAGGTCTCTCTCCATGCACCACCAACTTCATAAAGGTAAGAACATGTTTATTTACCAGTAGTTTATGCACAGTTCCTAATGCTAAAAGTTCCTTGTATTAATGGTTAGCCAGGCTCTAGAAGAGAAGCATTAACAGGATTATACATACCCAAAGTATACATTCCAAGTGGAGAAAGTGTTTTAAAGCTGTCAGGACATGCACAGCCTAATATACTCTACCCTACATGTGACATTATAAATATTTATACCTTGAAATATATATGAAGATTATGTATATGGGTTAATATTTAATTGAACCAAATGTCCCCAAATAAAAAGTACTTTCATTTAGGCAAAGTAGTTTTCAGAAGTTCATATTAATTCTAATATTCAGACATTATGAATAAGATCAAGGCTCCCAGCTGGTAGAAAGAATAAAGTATTATAAATTTTCCTTCATCTTTTTTAATATAAAAATATATAGAATGTCCTTTGATGTTGTATAAATGAGTTTTGATATTAGAAAATATTGATCCATTATTTAGTAGCCTCAAAGAAAGGCAAATAAGTAGCTTTATTGTTAACTTATACTTATCACATATTTTGATGTGTGTCTACAGCTAGTGTCAAAGAATGCTACTATAAACAAGGTGTCAGCCAGGTCCCTGAAGCATGTTGATTTAGATAATGCTGGTTTGAACCCCTAATTTTGTGTTCTGCATAATTTAATATCCATTTAGCTTTAGATAAATGTAGCATTTTGTTGGGAAGAAAAGACAATGTGGAGGTAGCTATCCTATAGGAAATTGCTGTATACATAACAGCGAAATATTCATTCAGTAGTTGCTAAAAGCTCATAGGACTCATAAATACATAACATCCACATGAATATGGTAATAGGACTTAGAAGGACATATAGATTGATGCTAAAGGTAGGATCATCAGTAAAGACAGAAGTAAGAAAGCAGACACATAGGGAAACTGCAACACCTGGAGATGCTTCAGGCAATGGGATTCCTAGTTTATTAATTTATACTTTCTTCTATAATCTAAAATGTTTTTTAGTGATGCCTTCCTTTCTTTCAAAAGAGCTAACATGCAGGTGTGCAACTGTTCATCATCATGAGTGATATCACTGCACAATAAAACTACTCAAGCATTATTGAATTCCATCTTCTACCAACTGGAGAGAATCCTTATTAACTTAGGTGTATGACACCAAAAAGTAGAGTGAATAGTGACTCCTGAATGTGTTCTATTTTGTGATGTGTTTATCTAGTTATTCTTTATCAATAAAAAAATTGGAAGTCAGATATCGGAGTATGAGCCTGAAAGATCAGAGAAGCAGCAGAGCAGCCATCAGCCACCAGTGACTTCCTATCTCTTTTGTTCCTCCATCCAAAAAGACTGAGACCCTCTCTAAGCCCTGCCTTACTACTTCCTCAGTCCTCTAAAACCTCTATGGCTAATTTTGGTCAGCTACTGGTTAACTCTGCCCTCTGATTCAAAACAAACTTTATTGGCAGAATGCAATCAAAATAGCACACAGCAATTTGGGATAACATTTTATTATTGTCTGACTTTACCTCAGTAGACATTAGACATACACTCCAACTAAGAGAAGGTTTAGAATTCTGTCTGATATAAGTATGGTGGTTTGAATGAAAAGGGTGGCACCATGGGGAGGTGTGGCCTTGTGGGAGTAGATGTGGCCTTCTTAGAGGAAGTGTGTCACTGGGAGTGGGTTTTGTATTTTCAGAAGCCTAAGCCAAAACCAATGGCACTCTCTCCTCTTGATGCCTGTCGATCTGGATGTAGAACTCTCAGCTACCTTTCCAACTGCATGTCTTCCCGTGTGCTGCCATGCTTCCTGCCATTTTGATAATGGACTATACCGCTAAACTGTAAGGCAGTCCAGTTAAATGTTTTCCTTTATAAGAGCTGTCATGTTCCTAGTGTCTCTTCACAGCAATAGAAACCCTAACTAAGACAAGTTTCATATGTTTAATTTCTGTGAGTCTTACATGCTTCTCTTCACACTGTAAAATGCAGAAATAGCAGCAATGCCCACAAATGTTAAAATGCTCTGTAGGCATTATCTTATCCCAAACTTGAGGAAATGAGGAGGTTGGCCATCTGTCAGTAGCTAAATGGAAAAGAATGGAGCCGAGTCAGAGTATGGGATGTGTCACAGCTGAAGGTCTTTTTCAAAGATTCCCTTCTAGGAATGTCTCCTAAATATCCTCCTAGACTATGTTTCTTATCTCTTCTGTAATTCTTAATAGACGCTAGTAGAAGTTCAGAACGTGCTTGTCACTTGCTTTGATGGCTAGAGGTATCCTTCAGCACAGAAATACATACATTTATCCAACTGAAAAATGTAAGTGATAATATTTTCCATGTATGTCCTTCATTTCTCTCAAAACAAAAGCAGTCAGGCATGTTCTAAAAAGTATTTTTTCAGTGGCTGAATATTGTTGGCATATGCTTGTTTGGTATCCATAAGACTTTCTCATAATTTTTCATGGCATGTCCCAGTCCACATAAGGTGATAGAGGTAGAATCAAGACTAAAATTCAGGCTGCTTTTTTATCCAACCTCAGTTAGCTCATACCTTCAGGCACAATCAAGTCCTTTGTCATTTATCTTCCTAGTGAAATGCAGGCAATGGTAACATGCACTTTTTTATTTATTCACTAGGATAGTTGAGTTAAGTTTCAAGTCCCAAACATAACCTCTTTTTTTAAAAAAAAAATCTTGATTGATTTCCATTCTCCAGGAAAGAGAGGTTAAGTTGGCATTTTCCCAACCTACTGTTTAATATAATTTGAAAGAATTTTATTTGTATCTGTATCTGTGCCATGTTTAATGAATCAAAGGCTGTGTTTAATATATAACCATGGTTGATGTTTATTAAACAAAAGCTTGGTGTCAGCTTCATAAGAAACAAAATAAACAGAATATTTTGTTCCTATCATCCCTTTAAGACTAGGAAATTTAATCTTCTAAACAAAAAAAATCAAAAAAGTTCAATGCCAAAAATCATGCATTAACAATATGGAAGCTATAGAAGATATGTTCTGATGCCTACAAATTTTATCATATCATTCTTAATTTTTGTATTAATTTAATGCCAAAGGGAGACTGAACCTATTATTCTCTACAGTTCACAAATACATGTCTTATTCTTGAAAGAAGGATCTGCGTGTGCAGTGTAAATGTCACTATTGTTTAAATGCCAGACTTTGTTTATGCATTTGAGGTTTCAACAGCCAAATTAATGGCAGGCAATTAACATTCTTCCTGTATTGAGGGACACAAGTAGGAGATGGAAGAAAGACTTTCTTCTTTTGAGAAATGTAATATTTTTGAAAGTAAATCAATTGTTACTTCTTTGTAGAAGTTCATTGCATTTCTCAGGCATGGCCATTTTTTTTTTGTGAAAAGTTATACAGACATATAACCAAGGTCTGGATTTAGCATTTATGTTTGAGGATGGTTTGTCATTAATCTAAGTTTCCACCTCTGTCTTTCATTATTTTCCTGCCCCAAAAAGATGAGTTGGTAAAGTAGGCAAACTGTTCTGTCTTATGAAGTTGTTTTCAGTTATTAAAATGACACAAATATCAAGGACCTACAATATGTCATGCCTTGTTCAAGGACAACCATACAAAAAGAGCTATCTATAGACAACTGTGGAAAGCTGTAAGCTTCAGAGGTGGTCTTCCCTAGGTAAGAGAATACCAATAGGTGGTCCAGTGCCAAATAGTCAGTCCTTAAAACATACAAGGAACATTATGTGGGCTGGACTCAGAAGATTATATTTAGAACATATATGTATACACACATAAATACATGATATATGTATATATGCAACAATACTTAATGAATAAAGAATGAATTTTAAGGAGAATGAGGAGGCATATATGAGAGGGTTTAAAGAAATAAAAGAGAAGGGAGACATATTGTAATTATATTATAATATCAAAAAGAAACAAAGGTAAACAAAATAAATAATATTACCATTGTGACATAGTTTGTATTCTAGTCAGGAAGAATCATATAGTAAACAATGAACTAATAATTCACGTAAATACTTCAATAAAAATGTGTGCTTGGGAAATGGAAGGAAAGGTGATAATCATGATAGGCTTTTATGAGGTACCTTTAACAGTCATGAATAATGGGAAGGACAGAGGGGAATGGGAAAAGCATTTCAGGAAGTAGATGGAAGGCAAGGCACAGGAGAACAAAAGCGGTTTTTCAATCTAGAGACAAAAGAATAGGGTGGATAATACAGTTTAAAGACATAGGCAATGGGTATTACATAATAGTAAGATCTTCGAGATCAAAAGTGTATGGTTATCACATGAAGAAAATAAATCCTACTTGCAACAAATAAAAATTGGTAGTATGTTTAAGCTGGGAGGAGGGAACAATTGAATCATTATCACAATATTTAAAACTGTGATCCCCTTAAATTCTAATTGACTTGCTTTTCATGGCTTATTTTTAACCAGGTCTTTTAATAACCACAGTTTTGAAACAAGGTTCCTCACTTTGAAAAACTCACAACTTAGAATATTACATCTAAACATCTCCTTTCAGCGAACATGGAGATACTTGAGTAGATATACCAGATTGGGTGAAATGAGGCTGGATTCCCCAAAGAGGCAGCCATCAGCTTACTCTGGAAGATCAAAAAGCTGTGCCAAGCAGTAAAATGTAGTTGTGGATAAGAATAGGGAAGGTACTGGAAGAGACAGAATTAGCGAGGGTGGATTTGAGCAAAAGCACACTTTGGCATGTATAGAACCCAGGAACAAAAATTTTGAAGAGATAGTAGTTAATTGTACAACCAAAAAAGAAAGAGATTCATTGAACATAGACAATAGAATGTATTTTCTTAATATGAAAAAAGAGCATGATTAATTCCTTATTTAATTATCTAGAGCACTAAAACATCATGAGGCAAAAGTATTGTTGAGTAAAAAAATGAATCACATTGATTACAGTTTTTCTGCATTGGGTATAATCTTCTATCCATCCTTACAACTACGACTTCTGCATGTGCATGTGTTGCCATTTATCCGTACAAACTCAAGCCAAGAACTGCTTCTTTACTTTATGAAGTTTTTCAGATGCCCACATGAAATTTTACAACTTTCAGAGTCATAATGAAACACTGCTATTTGTTTTTATTATCTTAGGTAGGATCAGTATCTAAATTAACTGTTTCTCCTATAATTATCAGTAGTAATTTGTATACAATAAGTGATCTAAAGGAAAAATACAAGAAACAAATACCTCCAGAATTTACTGGGTGCCTTGGAAGTTGCATCAAGAAGTGTTTGCCTTAGAGGCAACAGGTCTTGTGTTTGAAGGTCCCCTTCTACATAAAAATCAGTAAATGTGTTAAGACAGTCCATCCTTTGATTAACTTATATTGTATTTGGTGGATGATGATGATGGTTTAGTTTCCCAATGATTATATAACATTAGGTAAGATGTATTTGTAGTTGACTGAATGGGAAATCAGTTGGCAGACAGATACACTGCTGATGATTAAGAGAATGCAAATAGCCTTATGTGACAGCCACAGGAAGTGGTTCTTAACCTTCCTAATGCTGTGACCCTTTAACACAGTTCTTCATGTTGTAGTGACCCCCAACTGTAGCACGAATCTTAGAAGGTCTTATTAATAAAAACAAACCTGAAGCCAGGTATTGGGGTGAATGCTGGAAGATCAGAGAAGCAGAACAAGCCACAGCCACCTCACCTTACCAATTCCTCAGCTGATCCTGTTTCCTCAGACTGGAAGCTTCTGAGTCCTCATCCAGAATGAATCTCAGCTAAACTGCTGCTCAAGAGCCTAAAAACTTAACCAGGTCAAAAGCTTCTAGTTTCTGGTTTTCATGCCTTATATACCTTTCTGCTTTCTGCCATCACTTCCTGGGATTAAAGGTTCACCTCCTGGGATTAAAGGCGTGAGTCACCATGGCTGGCTGTTTTCAGTATGGCTTTAAACTCACAGAGATCTGGATGGATCTCTGCCTCCCAAGTGATAGGATTAAAAGTGTGTGTGCCACCATTATAAGGCCTCTATATCTAGTGGCTGTTCTGTTCTCTGACCCCAGATAAGTTTATTAGGGTGCGCAATATTTTGGGGAACATAATATCACCACACCCAACCATAAACTTATTTTGTTGTTACATAACTGTAATTTTGCGACTATTATGAAACATAATGTAAATATCTGATATGTGACCCCAAAGGGGTCATGACATAAAGGTTAAGAACACTGGAGAGTCTAGAGCTGTTCCAGTAAGAAAAATGGTATCTTGGTAATACAACTATGGTACAAGGAATGTTGCCAACAAGGTTAAGTACAGAAAAGGATATTCAGTGGAATTAAAACCTGAATCTCTAACCACCATCTTGATCTTAGCCTTGACATTCCTTTTGTTGAGGACACATTTAACCTGAATTTGGATGCTAATGAGAAGAAACTGCAACATAATTAATAGATATTTGAACTATTAAATTTGTGATAATCTGCCACACAATTCTAAAATACAAAAAGTCCTTAAATAACTAGTCAATACAGTTATTTCATGAAGACATTTGATAGGAAACTATTGTATGCTAAGTAGCATTGCAAGTAAATTGAGTAGGAGTTAAATATTGCCCTTTACCCATGGACAAAAGAGGCTTTCTTTGCAATCAAGTTTCATGGGTAAAAATAATAGTTTCTTAACATGTCAGATCACTATCATCTGTCCTTAGCTTGAAAGCAGAAGCAAACCACAGCTCGGGTGCAGCAAATTAATACTTTGTTCTACAAAGTCCCTAAATGAATTGGAGACTGCCTATCCACACTGGCAACTATAGATTTTACTTAGTGTAATAATTCAAATGCCAATATTTTCCAGAAACATCCTTACAGACAGAAACAATAGGATGTCAGCCCAGAAATAATAGATCAGCTATGTGAATATCTATTAGTTCATTCAAATTGACACTCATAAATCAATTCTTCTTAAGTAAGCTATGTCTTTAAAATGATTGTGTGTGTGTGTGTGTGTATGTGTGTGTGTGTTTTAATAAGTGCCAAAGTTTGAAGAGCTTGCTCCTTGTTTAAGAGCAATTGCTACTTTTGTAGAGGACCTGGGTTTGGTTCCTAGCACCCACATGGTAGATGACAACATTATGAAACTCCAGTTCCAGGGGATCTGCTGTCTCCTTCTAGCTGCTGCAGGTACCAGACACACATGTGGTGCACACATGTAGAGGCTGGTAAACACTCAGAATATAAACATAATAAGTAATTAAATAAATTACTACTTCCAGAGTAAATGATATAAACATGTTTTGCCATATAGAAATTATTTAATCTTTGCTAATTCTTATTAAATACTGACAATTACTCAAAATTTAAATATCAGTTAGCATGTGTAAAAAACTGTCTTGGCTTCTGATAATCAAAGAACCAATAAATCGCAGCTCTGGTTACTGCTCCCATCATCATACACAGCCTGCCTGAGTTGAAGGATTGTAGCATATATTTGAATGTGTGTGCTCTAAATTAGAAAACAGATGATGTATGGTTAACACAGATAGATGGTTCTATATCTCATCCCCAAATTACTTAATTCACAACACAGAAGTCCCTGACTTTCCTAAATGTATCACCTTTTCCAAATGCAGAAAATGTCATGGTTTGTCTTCAGAATAAACTTACTCCTGCTCCATGTGCTGGATAAATGTGGCCTATAAAATTGATTACAAGATCTCAATCTTTGCCTCAAAAATACACACCAGACATAGGCTGTAGTCTTTTATTTTTCTCAATAAAATCTGGTCTGTTACCCACAAATATGCTTGAGAGATTGGAAACTGAGATACATCCAAATGGAAAAAGACACGAGCTCTGTGTAGATTCCTGTCACTTTTGTCACTTTCATATAAACTGCATGAGAGGTGGTATACAGAAGACACATGAGCACTTTGATAAACAGAAAGGGTGATTTTAAGGCCTTAAATGGTAATAGCTAAGTCAATTCACTTCCAACTACTTTAAAGTCTGGGGCCATGGTTAGAAGCAAAAAGAAGCTGAATATTCTTTCTCAGAAGAATGTTTTCCTGCTTTCTGAAGCTAAAATCTTACAAGAATATGTTGAATATTAAGTTTCTCCATCATTCTATTATATTCCATCTAAGATAGCCTACCAGTCAATGGACTGACAATCCATTTGCTTACTGTATTTAAGAAATTAAACTGTCAGTCTTTATTTCTCCTGATGGCTATACCAGCCTGTCCTATTTTTATCTAAAGTCTTATTTGAATTTAAAATTATCCTAGTGACTTCAGGGTGCTTAATCTTAGATTGATAACCCTATGAAGAGACCAAGTTGTCAGAGTGCAACCTATCAACATAAATGAAGGATGACCAAACAAAAAGTGGGTGAAAGAGGCCTTGAGGACTGTAGCAAGCAGGTGCTGGGGATGGCTTACTCCAGCCAGTGATCATTGTACCTTGTGATCATCCCCAGAGGCTGCACTGGGTTAGCCTTCTTATCATCTTACAAAGTTGAATTTACATCAAGCTGGGCCTTTACAGGGTCATGATCTCATGTATCTACTTACTTATGGAATTTATTTTAAAAAAAAACAACAACAACAATGGGTAAACAGTAGGTGCTGATCTCCATTCTTCTACTCAGTCCAGATTAAACCACCAGTGGGTGATTTTGTAACAAGGGCTACCTCTGCCCATGTCTAGATTATACAGTGTCTCTCATTGTGCATTTGCATAGCTACTCAATGTTCTCACGTTGCTCTCCACTGCTTCAGACCTTTTAAATAATTACCCTTCTTTGCCATGTTCATACTGAAGAATTGCCTTCCCACTTCTACACTAGTGAATGCTCTATTAACTTTCTGTGCTCAGAAAACAAAGAAACAAACAAAGCACAACTACTAGTCATTCAGCAACACATGGGAAAAGGTTCACTCAGCAAATATTTAAGTTAACAATGTCCAAGGGTATTTTAAGGAGTAATTCTGCCAGAGAGACTGTCAGCTTACACACCAGAGTATGGCATTGATTGAGAATCTTATGGTTACTAAATCATTGAAATCAAATCTTTATCAGTCATGAGTATAAGGTAGATCCATAATTTCAAAGTACATGACACTTTCTCTTGACTTGTTGATATGATAGTCTCAGGTTTATTCACTGGTAAAATAGCTCATTACAACATCAATCAACAGAGTAGCATTCCACAATTGAAACAGAGTATGTTTGTTCTCCACAAATAAAATAGCAGTACAAAGCCAGTCTGGAGACACTGGGTCTGAACTGTGGATGGATCTGAAATTTTATGAAGTTTGTTGTTTCTTGCTTCATTCTTCTCATGAAGAAGGTAGATATTGCCAGGTGGTGGTGGTGCATGTCTTTAATCCCAGAACTCGGGAGGCAGAGTCAGGCAGATCTCTGTGAGTTCGAGGCCAGCCTGGGTTACAGAGTGAGTTCCAGGAAAGGCGCAAAGCTACACAGAGAAACCCTGTTTCGAAAAAAAACAAAAAACAAACAAACAAACAAATCTATATCTAGTTCTCTTGCTGGAGTGATTTCCACCCCAGAAGGTGCCAGCACCTGCTATGTGAGAAAAGGAAACCTGAACTCTAACTTGTCTACTTGAGTAACTTGTGATAAACATACTTGTACTACCCCTCGTTCATTAATGGTCCTTTTTTAAGTAAACATAAAACATAAAAATAAGTAATTTGGGCCAGGTGGTGTACACCTTTAATCCCATCACTTGGGAGACAGAAGCAAGTGGATCTCTGTGATTTTGAGGCCATCCTGGTCTACAGAGCTAATTCCAGGACAGTCAAGACTACACAAAGAAACCCTGTCTTAAAAAAAAAAAAGCAATTTAAATACAAAATAAGCCTCATTAGTTTTCATTAAGAACAAAAACAAAGCCATAATTTCAGATACTCAAAGCTTCTAATCAGTTTTGCAGCCCACTCACAAGTGTGGCAGTTGTTGTCCTTTATGAATACTTATGTGGTTTTCAAAAGAACTGTAGCTGGCCTGAAGAAAAATAATAGGAAAGACACCATTTAAATTATCTGCTTCAGAAAGAATTTAAAAAAGACTAAATAACTGAGTTCCTTGTTATTTATAATTTATTCATATTACTTTACCATAGTCCAATTTTGGCCCAATTGTAATATTTTAAATGTATGTATTTCTGGGCTGGAGAGATGGCTTAGTACTTCAAATAGAGCACTGCTCTTACAGAGGCCACAAGTTTGCATCTCAGTACCCACATTGGGCACATATTCCTCAAGCTCCATGGCATTTTATACCCTCTTCTGTCTTCTTCAGCACTTCCAAATACATACACACACACACACACACACACACACACACACACACACACAAATATACAATTAAAAATTAAAACAAAATCTTTAAAAATAAAGAAAAGTAATGTTCATTCTACCTCAAGCCCAAATTATCTGTGCTAATTATGCTTCTGGGAAAATTTCCTCCCCCAAGACTAAATTAAAAGTTGTTGATTTATACCCTTCCATTCAGGATACAGGAGGCATCCTAAAGACCAGAGAGTGGATATATCTTGGTGAATCAGCTGGGGTGGGAGTTTCCAGGACAACAGCAGACCTTTCTCTGTACTAATGGCCAGGGAGATTATCTATGTGGGTGGTGGCCACACATTTGCATATGTAAGTAGGAGATAGAATGTGAGTACTGACAAAAGTGATTTATGAGAACAAGGCATTGAGGGGAAACATGAAAGCAAGTTACTCCTGTTATTATTATTATTTTACTCTTTGGAAGCTTCATACATTTATACAATACATATTGATGACTTGTATTCACTACTACCTTTATCCAAATCTCCTTAGTGTCTCACTGTATCTTCTTTCCAGGTCCATATTTTCTTTTAATTTAATTGTTTTGTCTTGAATAATCTCCTAAGTCCAATCAGTGCTGTCCATATGCATACACGCATGTGACCATCTACTAGGGCTTGGGCAACCTACTCAATGTTGTATCTTAAAAGCAAAATTACTCTCCCTTCCACAGCAGCTATGAACAGTTGCTAATATGATCTCTGATGGGAGTGTGTTCTTTAAACATTTTAATTGTCTTGATCAAATACAGGCCTTGTGAAGATAACTATATCTGCTATAAGTTGATGTACAGAGCAGTCATGTCATTTCCAGAAGTAAGGATTTCATAGCTTTCTTTCCTATTTACCTATTGTTATCTTCTGTCTTAGTTTGCTTGCAGCACCAATTTGATCCCAAGAGAACGTTGGGCTTCTAAGACATTTCCATTTGGAAGTTTGTCTTCTTGGCACAAAATGGTCTACTGGGCAAAGAACTGCCCTTGCCTCGACTGCTGACAGTACAAATGCTGTCCTTTCTGGACAAGTGGGACACAAGGAAAAGTGACTACTGAACTCTGCCAAGACAGGGTAAGATGGTCTTTCAGAATTCCTGCTTCTGAAAATGGTCTGTCAGATACTCTAGGCCTGTAGCCAATTTGAATACACCAACAATGCTGAAAAACATTAGGTGACTGTCCAGGCTGCCAGCTGTCTCTGTCTATTCTTACAAGACTCCCAAATGTTGGTTGCATCCATCTTCCATTTCTCAAGTATCATTATATTCCTTCTCAGGTCTTTGATGGGATTGAAGACTAACAGTTATAGATACAAGTTAGATATATATATATATATATATATATATATATATATATATAATCTTAGATAGAACATATTAAGTATTAGATTTAGGTTCTTTAGGACAGGACACCTTTTGGAATGATCTTTGTAACATGTCATTTACCTATGCTCCAGACTTCTCTGAATTTTAGTATGTGTCTCTTGTTTGATATTGTTCACGTTGGCTGTAGTTCTATCTTATCTAGGTCATTATTCCTTATTATTCCTGGACAATATTTAATAATCATTCCTATTGTATATAGTCTTATAAGAGGTTAGAACCTTCTTATTTAGACAAAAGGGGTAGATGTGTGGGTAGCCATTCCAGCTTTGACCTCGAAGTACCACCCCCATTGAGGCTTTGGTAACTGTCATGCCTACAAGGCAGAGCCAAGAGAGGACCCCTGAAGACCCGAGATCCAGATGGGCTGGCTCTCTTGGTTTCTGGATCCTGGATGCTGGAGGTAGACTGAGCAGAGTTCTCCAGAGAATACCACTGGACTTCGCCTTTCCCAGACCCTGTTACCTATCCCATCACTTGTAAGTTACCTCACAAAATAAACCTCCCTTTTAACTACATGGAGTTGCCTTAATATTTAAACCAATATAGTGGGTAGCTGTTCTAGCTACAACCTTGAAGCACTGACCCTAGTGAGGTAGCAGGTAATTGTTACACCTGCCTGTGACCTTGAACTACATGCCCCTGGGGCATGGTTGCTAGGGAACCTTAAGACCTGGGATGTACATACATGGCTCTCTCTTTACTTCTTCAAGGGACTTGGATGCTGGGATGATCTCAGACAGAAGAACAGTGTGGGACCATCTCTCACCCTTCCAGGATTCTACAATAATTTCTCTGTTTTATGAATTATTAGTTTCTTTCTCTAATAAATTTCTTTACCCTTTAAGCAGATTTCATAGATTGCTAGCAATATTTCTCCCATTACACAGCCTCATTTGCAATCAAAGAAATGAATGTGTAGGATCATGGCTAGTCAAGTACTGAGAATGAGTGGCAGCTTAGTGCTTAACCCTAAACAGGACATTTATAGCATCTTTTCTGAGGCTCAGAGAACATCATGGACGAAGGGGCAGGAAGAATGTAGGATCTGGAAAGTTGAGAGGAGGGCTGCGAAATGACATCTTCTCTGGATGACAGAGCCATTGTAGCCATTATCACACAGCAATTGCCACTGTCTACAATGGCCATGCACAAAATGGGGTCTGGCTGCAGTCAGTCACAGATTGGGAAGGGGCTCATGAAGTCCTAGAACTGTCTGTTGAACTACTGGTTTCTTAGTAGATTCTGTGAGAGGTTCAATCATAGTCTTCAGCCATGCACGTTATGATGAGCCCACCATACTCCAAGAACAGTTCCAAATCAGTGGTCACATGGTTGGCCATGGTTAAACTCACTGAGTCAGAAAACTGAATAAGCCAAGACCTTGGGAAAGGAACTTCTAGAGGTGGGGGAGAAATAAGAGTGGGTGTGGTAAGAGTAATCAGAGTGCATTGCATTCAGGTAGGAAATTGTCATAACACAAATTTAATAAATGTTACATTTCCATTACACCAAAAATGCAGTGTTACTTGTACCCTAAAATGCTCTTGCTTTTTTTTTTCCAGTCATAATCACCTATCAGTAAGTACTCTTCTGTTTCTCTTTCCTAGGAGTTCCATGAATCTCCCTTGAACACTCTACTTGCCCTCTCTGGTTTTACATATTATAACTTGGTTATAATTTACTTAATGGATAATATCCACTTATAAGTGATACATATCATATTTGTCTGAGTCTGGATTACCTCACTCAGAATGATTTTTTTTCTAGTTCTATTCATTTCCTTGCAAATTTCATGATGTCATCATTTTAACAACTGAGTAATACTCCATTGCGTAAATTTACTTTATCTTCTCTTTGATTGAGGGACATCTCGATTGTTTCCAGTTTTTGGCTATTATGAATTAAGCCATAAAGAACATATTGACCAAGTATTCTCATGGTAGGATGGAGTGTCCTTTGAGGGTGGACTGTGGGCAGGTGGGGACCGGAGCAGGAAGTATTAGATTGAGGGGGAGATGGGATGGAGAGGGAGAGAGAGATAGAGTGAGTGAGTGGGGAGAGATGGCTGGAATTTCAGAGGACTTGGGGGCTGTTTAGAAGCCTGATGCAGGGGAAGCTTCCTGGATCTATGAGGATGGTCCCAGTGAGGACTCCTAATATTTGGGGATATGTAGTCTGAACTGGCCATCTCCTGTAGCCAGACAAGGGTCTTGGTGGTGAGACTAAGTTGCATTCAGCTGAGTGTTGATCAAGGGGGATTCATGCAGATCCCCAAACAGCTGAGGCTGATGCTAGGACAGAAAGTTGCTCTCTGTAAATTGACAGTGGGGGCCACATTGCTGAAGACAACATACACACAGCTCATTGAACATGGTAAGGACAAGCTGGTGCCTGCATGGAGCCTTCATCCCTAAGTTCTAGTCTTCTTGGTGTGGGAAGGTACTCTTCAAGCTATGGAAAGAGAAATGTGGAAACAAACCCAGCCATAAAACCTTTGACCTACAATCTGTCCTGCCTATAGGATGTGCTAGGGTAATGTTGGCACAGCATTTGGGGGATTGACCAACCAATGTCTGATTTAAGTTGAGGCCCACACCACAACATTGAGCCCATGCCAGACACATGGCCAGGAGCAGGAGGCTGGATAGCCTAGAGACCTAGGATAGAACCAAATACAATTGTTTCTAAAAAAAAATGAAATGATTCCTAATGATATTCTGCTATACACATAGTTTGGTGCCTTGTCTAGTCATCATCAGAGAGGCTTCCTCCAGCAGCAGACAGGAGCAGATGCAAAGACCAGTACGCAGACATTATATAGAGAAGGAGTCTGAACTGGAGGTCCCCATCAGGTCCCTACCCTTGGAGCTGAAGGAAACCCATGGAAGAAGCAGAAGAAAGATTGTAGGAGGCAGAGAGAATGGAGGATGTCAGAACACAACCCACTGAATCAGCTAAACAGAGCACATATGGACTAAACAAAGCCTGAAGTGGTAAGCAAGGAGCATGCAAGGGTCCTCTGCACATATGCTGTGGCTGTTAGCCTGGTGTTTTTGTAGGAATCCTAACAATGGAGTGGGTGTGTCTTTGACTCCTTTGTGTACTTTTGGGACTCTTTTCCTCCTGTTAGATGCTTTGTACAGCCTCAGTCTGAGGGCTTTTGTCTTGTCTTATTATATTTTGTTTTATCATGTTTGGTTGTTGTCTCTTGGATGCCTGCTCTTTTCTGAAGGTAGATGGACTGGGATTGGATACTAGGGAGAAGGGAGGTGAGGGGGAATCTGGGAGTAATGGAGGAAGGGGAAACTGTGGCCAGGATGTATTGTATGAGAGAAAAGCATTTTTAATAAAAAATTTAAAATAAAAAACAAACCTGTAAAAAATAAAAGAAAGGACACCCTTCTTACCTGAGATAGAATAAATCGACCCTATCTTCTCCTTTTGTTCATTTGGCAGTGATTGTAAGAGGTGCACTCTGGTATTTACATCTGTTTGTGTGGCTACTTTTAGTCAACATTATATTGGTGAGAGTCAACTCTCTTTTATTTACTCTGGACTGTGTGTTCTCAGCATTGGTTTCCCATCCAATGTGTTACCATGTTTTATCTATTCTATTATATGTGGATTTTGAGTAGTTTGCCTAGGTTAATTTTAAGTGGTAATGGTAGAGACTTTTTCTAATACTTTTGTTCTGTATTTTTAATGAAAATATTAAATAACATGCTATTTGTTAAAATAATCATTGAAGAAAGCTGTAAATAATCTATCAAATGCTATAAACCTCAATTATTCCTAGTTATTTTAAATTATCTTTATCCTACTTAATAATTTAAAGTCCTTTCTGAAATAATATATTTTAGTTCAGTGTTTGAGGAAAAATATGTGTGAAATGATTTACCATGATAATAAATGAAACTTATCAAAAGTTATCAGAATTTACAATGACTTTTAATGTACTAAAACAAAGCCTAAGACACAGATCAGAACTTTTCTCTGAACAAAGTGAGAAATAGGGCATTGGTAAACAGTGATGACTATTTGCTGAACTATCACTAATCAGTCTAAGTTTACCTTGGGGAATAAAGGGCAGACTATCAATCCTTAAGTCCTCTGACAGGATTTATCACAAAGACTAAATTCAGCGAAGGTGAAAGGTGTGTGCTCCCACATTGACATTTTCATGTAAGAGATGCCGTTCTCCATGTTAACAGTTAATAATAAAAAGGGAAACTCCCACTGACAGCACATTTAATTATCACCATGGGCCTTTGCTTTCAGATGTCCCCAACTATAGATTGGTTTATAAAAACCTATTTGGCTTAATTTTCCAAACCACTGTATCTACTGGATTGCCAGGACATCAACATGTAGTGCTCTGTCTTTTCATTCTTCGAGTACACCTTCTTTTGCTTTTCTCGATTATCCAGGAATCTTACCTAAGTTCATAGTTGGGGCTTATATATGAATAATTAATGTAAGTGGAGAGAAGTGAGTTAGGGAGATCAATCAGTTGGTATAATGTTTCCCTTACAAAAGTCTGAATCTCTTCCCCACAATACACATAAAAACACATGCAGACTGGTGATTCCAGCACTGGAGAAGAAACAAACAGATCCCTGAGGATCCCTGGCCAATAAGTTCAGCCTAATTTAGTGAGTTGTAGACTACTAGGATCCTGGGCTTTATAAAACAACATATCTAGAAGGCACCTGAGAAATGACACCCAAACTTGTCTTTTGGCTTCTCCATTCACATACACATTCATATACATTCTGCACACACACAAAAATATATACAAAACCAATGTACACATCCATGATCTTTCACTACTGTATCATTTTTATCCCCCCCATATCTCTCTTGTGTGTGTGTGGGGGGGTCTGATCTGTGTATCACTGTGAGTCTGCATATGAATACCCAGGGAGATCAGGAAAGGCACCAGATAATTTGGAGTTAGAGATATAGAGAGTTCTTAGCCACATGATGTGGGTTCTGAGAACTGAACTCTGATAGCCTCTGAAGAACAGCAAGTTCTGTTAACCTCTGGCCCATATCTCTAGCTCCCATAACAATTCTTTATGCCCCTTCTTAAAGCACTCAGTACTGATGCTCAGCCTCTCATCCTTCCTCCACTAACAAGATCTCCAGTCCTAGTAGAGGGAGGTTTCTAAGTATTGATAGCTTCTAAGCTCTGTGCCTTTCTGCTCCTCTGAATAAGGGATTATTCCATTGACATGGGAGCTGCACAGCACCACTGAGTACACATCATAACCAGGAGACATTTAACACACTTAGGAACGCCCAGCGCTAGTTTATAGCCAGCCATGGAGATTATGCATCAATCACATAGACTTGGAATTTTCTCTCACTCTTCACTCATCTACTTTCTTATGAGTGCTCTGTTCCCTAACAACTAACCATGCAATGACCAAGTAAATTAGTACAATTCATTTATGTTACCAATTAGAAAAATAGAATAAGAGAAAGATACCCCTATCTGCCCAACATTTTGCTTTTATTAGTTTGACTAGATTGTATTGCTTGAATCCTAAATGGTCTTATAATAAAAACCCAGAGCCAGATATTGGGGTAAATGCTGAAAGATCAGAGAGACAAAGGAACAAGCCACAGCCACGTCTCACCTCACCAACTCCACGAATCCTCTGACTGAATGCCTCTGAGTCCTCAGCTGAAAGGGCATTTCAGCTGAAAGTCTTTAGTTCCTGTCTCCGCAGGCCTTATATGCCTTTCTCCTCCCAGCTATTTCATTTTCTTCTTAGTGCTGGGATTAATGGTGTGTGTGCTTCCCAAATACTGGTTGCAAAGGTATGAGATCTCAAATTCTGGGATTAAAGGCATGTGACTCTCAAGTGCTGGAATTAAAAATGTGTGCCACCACTGCTTGGCTCTGTTTCTCTCCTACACTGAATCAATATCATGTAGTCCAAGGTGGCTTTGAACTCACAGAGATCCAGACAGAGCTCTGCCTCCCAAGTGCTAGGATTAAAGGCATATGCCACCACTGCCTGGTCTCAGTGTTTAATTTAGTGGCTGGCTCTGTCCTCTGATCCTCAGGCAAGCTTTATTTGATACACAATATATCACCACAAGATTGAGATAAAAGATGTGCTTCTCAGTGGTCCATTATTTCGAGTGGAAATTACAAGTCTTAGGTATTTTTACAACAGCTAAGCATTTGGTATAAAGAATTTCAAATCAAAGGTAAAAATGCTGCAGAGACTCTTATAGGAGAGTTCCATTTTACTTGATCCCATCACTTGTTTGCTCTAGTCTGTTCATTGGTGAGGGTCCAGGGGCAATTACAAAGATTATGTAATAACTATGGGGAAAATATTCTCACCATGAACCAATATTAATGAGGACTATTAAAGGAGGCTCAGGTGCCTGTCATTTCAGAAATTGTGTTCAAAGAGCCTGAACTTTGTAATCCAGCAGGAAAAATAACAAATAATGACTGTGAAACTTCATAGCAGAGGTACTGACATGAACCTTTCAGCTTCTATAAGTGCATATCTTATTGAAATAGAGGGTTATATCAGATGTGTGCTAACACAGCATGCATCTGCATGTTTGCATAATAGAGAGTCACCAAGCAATAGTTGAGAAATGTTGATCCTTGCTATAAACATTATTTTTAAAATCAGGAAACTAATAACTGTCAAGAGGTAGTATTTATAATGCTGCATCTGAAATTCTGGATTCTATCATCTTAAGTATATACTTCCCAAAGATAATTTTATGGCTAGCATTAAAAGTCACTCACCATTTATGCATATTGGGGTAAATTCAGCCAATATTTTTCAGTTGTGTTATACTCGGAATTCTGGGAAGACATGTCAAAAGAGACAGAGGTTCATTCAATTTAAATTTCAATGACAATAATTTTATTAAGGAACTGGGTACTTATTGATCTTGAACTACTTTAATCCAAAAAAAAGAAAAGAACATTGTAGCATCATGTGTATGTGATACACTCCAAGCATTATGCCCTATTCTTCATATTTAATCCTCATATAATCCTCTCAGTGTCCTTAGGAGCAGAAGGGTGCATGTAGAAATGGAGTAATAGGTTAAATCATATAACAGTCCAGGTTAACTTGGCCTAGATTTGATGCTTGATTTTCTGATGAGTAGATTCTTGACTTCATGTGTGCCAGGTGATAGAGACTTGCTGACTTTTTGCACATAAGAAAATTGATGGTGCATTAATAGGCATTAATAGGGATGTTAAGTAGCTGGTATGTCAGAGTGGTAGTGACCTGAAAATTATAAGGGCACACATTCATGAATGATAAAGGTGCATTAATGTATGAATCTCCATGAGCAAAATTTGTATGAGAAAAATCAAGTTTATTGGTAGTTATGTAATCTGAGAATCACATCTTTTTAACTGGAAAAAATGTGTTTTCAATCTTTCATTTAATTTTTTTCTTTTATTGAAGATAAAATTTCTGTGTTCTCTCCCTCTTGCCCCTCTACTGTTCCCCTCCCCACTTAATCCTGGCAACCCAGAAGCCCCATCCGTACATAATTATCTATTCTATTTCTTTTTCCTTATGAGATCTATCTGTACCTCTAGTCCTATACCTAGCCTCTGTGGTTCTACCAACTCATAGCTCATTTGAGCGGTAGTATGGAAGCTTAACATAGTAGAAACTTGCTGAAATATATACATATATGAGATGAATAAATGAAATCACCACATAAGAGAGAGATTCCCAACAGGCCATCTCTTGTCACAAAACAAAGCTTCCAGTACTGTATTGGGTTACATCTAATTGAGTTGTTCACCAATATGTTCCCATGGGAGTCCCCAAACAACTTAGGCTGTTTCCAAGGCAATAAGTTGTTCTTCACAGACTGTAAGTAAGGCTCCAATGCTGAAGACACCACCTACACAACTCATTCAATATGGGAAAGCTGAGTTGGTGCATGTATAGAACCTTTAGTTAGTTATGCATTCTAGCATCGTTTGTACAAGAAGGTACTCTGAATGCTATCAAAAGAGAAATGTAAGCACCAAGCTAGCTACAACCATTTGCTCTACAATAATGTCTTGTCTGCAGGATGTGCCTGTACAATGATGTCACAAAGCTTGTGGGACTAACCAACCGATACTGATGTAATTTAATGTCCACCCCATGAGATGTAACCCATACCTGACAATGCTTCTGTGACCTAGGAGAAGAGACTAGGTACCCAGGAATCTAGATTAAAAGCAAATACTATTGGGGAAGACAAATAAAAATAAAACAACAACTACAAATGCAAAAATAAAAACAAATAAATAAAAAAAGACAAAAATTATGACAGAATGACTTCTAATGACATTCTGCTATACTCATAGACCAGTGCCTTACTCAGCCATCATCAGAGAAGCTTCTTCCTGTAGCAGAAAGGAGCAGATATGGATATACAAGGACACACGTTATCCAGAGAGTGAGAAACTGTAGAACACACAGCTCTAACTGGTATGTCTCCATCAAATATCTCCCCTCAGAGGTCAGGGAACCTTGAGGAAGAGGAGGGAGAAAGAGCCAGAAGGGCTGAAGGACAATAGGATAACAAGGCCCTCTAAGTTAACTGAGCAAAGCTCATATGAACTCATTGACACTAAAGCAACATGCACAGAGCCTGAATAGGTCTGAACCAGAGCCTCTGCATATATATATATATATATATATATATATACACACACACACACAGGCTTCCAGTTTAGTGTTTTTATGCGATTCCTGAGTGCAAACAAGTGAGTCACCAATTCTTGCACCTTCTCTTGGACTCTTTTCTTTCGGTTGGCTTGTCTTGTTCAACTTCTACGTGATAGTTTTTGTTTTTATTTTATTGTATTTTATTATTATCTCTTAGAAATCTGTCTTCTCTTTTCTTTTTAAATTTTTTTGAAGACAGATTCTTCTCTCACAGATTACATCCTGACCACAGTTTGCCCTTTTTGCATTCTTTCCAGCTCCAACCTGACTTTCCTTCTCCTGCAGATCCACTCTACCTCAGTTTCCTCTTCAGAAAAGAGCAGGACTACAAGAGACGACAGAGTCTTTTCTAAGCAGAGACACAAAGGGAGTGAATCCAGAAGGAAGGGAGGTGGGGAGGAACTGTAAGAAATAGAAGGAAGAAAAATTGTAATCAGAATGTCATGTGAGAAAAAAAATCTACTTTCAATAAAATGACAACAGATTTTTCATACAATATATGCTAATTGCAATTTTCCCTCCCCTTCTCTTTGAGTTACTCTCCACATCCCCTCCTATCCAGATCCACAAACTTTCTTTCTCGTATTGGAACACAAACAGGAATCTAAGGAATGATTGAAAAAATAAAATAATTAAAAAAATCAACCAAATAGGAATCATTTTCTTTTACATAGAAGGAAAAGCAAATCTATGTTCAACATCACAAAACCAAAGAAACCAGATATCAGGATTCCCAATTTGTAGTCACAGTTCCCTTACTAAAGATTAATAATTATTCTATCAAATCAACCATTTATAAAATTCGGAGACAAATGAGGGTACACATTGTTTATTTAAAGAGGTTTTTGTTACTTTTAGTCAGATTTACTTATTTATATGTCTATGAAAGAACAGCTTTGGATGACTAATCATTGAATCACTTATGCTTTAATTTAAGTTCTATGAACATTTGGGTCTACTGCTTACTTGCACTATTTTTTTAAATAATTTTGCTTTTCTTCCTTTCATTCCACTCATTTGTTCATATTTTAAAATGATTTATATTTAAAGTAATTTTAATTTTTTATATGAATCAGGATGTTCATGCTATGACATGAGTAGCGGTCAGAGGGCAGCTTTCAGGAGTCAGTGTTTT
>CABHPQ010173878.1:0-17953 GCA_902168405.1 Peromyscus aztecus | reverse complement strand
CACACACACACACACACACACACACACACACACACACACGCACACACACACACACACACACACACACACACACACACGCACACATTTTACTTTGTTTCTTTAAGAAAGCACCTCTAATGTTGCCCAAACTGGCCTTAGGCATGTGTGTAGCTGTGTCTGACCTTCAACTCCTTATCTTCTGCCACCGCACTCTGATTTTGAGATTACGTCTCTTCCATATCCAATTTCTGTCTGTCTTTTTAGATAATATCCTTGGACCATGTATCAAAATCTAAATATACTAATAACTCATAAGCTTACCTCACTGGCCAAGACACTTCCCTGGTAAATTGTTTCCGTGTGCACATTTACACATTTCAAAGTAAATACAGAAAGATGACAGAAACTCATCCTTCAACTTGATGAGTGATTAGCTCATCTGGAATGAACTCAGATTATATCATCTCAAATCACTTTCACAAAAACATTACATTTTCTTTTTCATTATTTCAATGGCAAATATTCACTCAGTATTTTTCATTTAATTTAATATTCATTGTCTTCCCTCTGTCATCATTCCTCACTTTGCCTATATAAATAGCCTCTGTAATACCTTTCCAACTTATGCTACAGATTTATAACAAGTGGGTTTCTGAGAGGCCAAGTCAATAACTTTTTTGATTAAAATATATTGTTGTTCTTTATATTTGTATATTTTACATTGGTTCTTGACATAAACATGGCAGCATTTCATTTTTCTTCTTTTCTGTCTTAATTATATTTTATTATTAAAAGCAGAAAAAAATGATCAACCCTAGATGTAAAAATCCTGCCTTAATTTCTTTTCCTTCTGCTTTGAAAATACATTGACCAAAGTACCTTAGGGAGACAGGGGTTCATTTAGCACAAAGTGCCTTCTCACATTTCATTGAGGCAGGGAAGTCATGGTGGTAGGAGCTAAGAAATGGAGAACATTCCATAAATACATGGATGTTCATGTTAAGCTCATTGTTTCCACTTGTGTAGTTCAGGAGTCCCTAGGAAACCCACACAGTGGGAGATCTTCCCACTTTAGTTAATGTAATCAAGGCAGTCCCCCACAGACATTCTCAGAGGCCCAATTCACAGGTGATTCTAAATTATGTCAAATGGATAATTAACACTGTAACAACCCCAGGAACAGTTTCAAGAACACTATTGTAGATGTCTACATCAAGAAAGAGACTAGTTCCCTCTATGATGTTCCCCATTATCTTCAGCCAACCAGTGTTTCCTCAGAGATAGCCTTCATTTTGACTTCAGTAATTTTAAATTAGTTTTGTCTGTTCTTAAAGATAATCCTTATAGCATGGACTCTTGCATCTGTCTTCTCTCATTGTGCATAGTATTTGTGACATTTATTTACTGTGTATAAAAGTACATCTCTTCTCACTACTGAGATAAGTTTATCATTCAGATATAGTCACATTAAGAAAAGAATGAAGAATGATGTTTGCTAGTTGCTTTTATTCTATTTCTTTCATAAGATCAAAATTTAAAGTTGTTGACAATTTCCTTCATTAACATTGAGTCATAGAGCAATCTTTGCATTATATATATATACATATATATATATATGTATATATATACATATATATATATATATAGTGTCCCACAATATACTGTGCACCCTAATAAAGCTTATCTGAGTATCAGAAGAAAAAGCCAGCCACTATATTAAACATAGAGGTTAGGCAGTGGTAGCACACCCCTTTAATCCTAGCATGCAGGAGGCAGAGATCCATCCAGATCTCTGTGAGTTCAAGGGCACACTGGGGAACAGAGCCAGGCATGGTGACCCAGGCCTTTATTCTCAGCACTAACCATAGAGGTCTGGAGGTATATACAGACAGACAGGAAATGATGTAGCTGGGCAGAGAGAGGAAGTGAGATGCAGAACAGAAAGTCATGTAGGCATGGGTATGTAGGAATTAGGTCTCTTTGGCTGAGAATTTCCAACTGGTATGAACATGGCTGAATTCTTTCTGCTTTTCTGATCTCTCAGTTTTTACCCCAATATCTGGGTTTTTTTTTATTAATAAGACCGTTTAGCAAATCGTCTTACATATATATGCATTCCTACTTGTGGAAATTATACCCAAATTGAGTTCTTTCCTCACTCTCAGAATCTTTTCTTATATGGCAAAGGGACATATGTGGTCTCTGATCTGGTGGGTGGAATACATCAAGGAATCAAAGAGTAAAGGATTTTAAAGTGTGAGAAGCAGATAGAAATTAATATTTGCCAGTGATCTAAATGACTAATTACTTTTCCAATAGGTGTGCAGTCCAAAGTAACTCAAATAATGACTTTCCCATGAATGAAAATAAACTGTGAAAAATGAATGAATCTCTGTTGTTTCTCCCCAAGATACTAATTATCGTTTTTGAGTCCTACATGGTTTGGTTCACAGAACCCGGGCTAGGGGCAATGAGGGAATAAAAGGACAGACAGACAGACAGACAGACAGACAGACAGACAGACATATAGAAAAGCTGGGGTATAGTGGGCTGTGCTCATTCTAATGCAGTAACACTCACTATGCAACAATCTAGAACCTCGGTGTGTTTATTACGTACAGAACCAGGTCAAGGAGTTAGCTAGCCTTGGCAGGCAGTTTCTGTAGGTAAGCACTCTCAGAATGTAAACATCTGAGACAAGGAAACTGCAGTTACCAGTTTTTACTCACACTGCCAAAATTGCACTAGGACCAGAGGAAGGCTTTGCCATCCTTCTGATCCTTTCCCTGGGAGAAGACTTTCCACACTCCCATGAATCTGAGAAATCTGTCTTTGACATGGCCATATCCATATCAAACAACTTACATACACTTTCAGTACTTCATCCACTCTTCACACATCAACTCGGGCCTTTCTCAATTTACCCCATAAAGCACCCTATGTTCACTTTTTATTTTAGAACACAAGTATGTAGATGAGAGAGTAAATCATCAGAAAGCAACGAGAACATGAAGTTTGTTTTTGGAATATTTTCCAAGTATGATTTCTCAGTAAATGCTTTGGAAAGTAAGGAGATGAAAATACTTGAGAATGGAAAAGGTTTGCCACGCTGGAATTGCAGCTGACTGAGTATTGATCTTAAATTCTGAGCAGTCTATTCCTCTTTTTGATTTTTTTCAAATGTGAAAAATTTTAATAATAATACACATTGAACAGAGTTTTCCTGATGTTTAAACTCCTCCACAAACTGTAGATTCTGTTTTACACTGTGCTACTGAGAAATGAAATAATACCATTCTAGCAAAGATTCAGGGAATTCTAAAACAGTTCTTGATTTCCAACAATATCAAAGTGAAAGGTGCAGGGAGTCTTTCTCTGTCCTGCCAGCCAGCTCTCAAATCACAACATGGAGACTTATTATCAATTATGAAAGCTTGGTCGATAGCTTAGCCTTGTTTCTAACTAGCTCTAATATCTTATAAGATATTAGATAATTATTATCTTATTAACAATTAATTTATTACATTATAACTATATAATATTCAATAACTAATTAATATCTTATTAATGTTAATCAAATTAATTAATAGATATTTAATATTTATTATTAATAGATAATTAATATTAATTAATTAAAAGATAAACCCATATCTTTTCATCTAGTTTTATTTTTTTAAATGTGGCTCAGGTACCTTTACCTTGTAATGCCCATGCTGCTTGTTCTGCATCTCCTGGAGTCTCCCCTCTCCTTCCCAGCATCCTCTCCGCCCTGAAAAACTACCTAACTATTGGCCATTCATCATTTTATTAGACAAATCTGAGTGCCACATAGTCACAGTATACAAAAAGATTATTCCACAACATTCCCCTTCTTGTATAAATAAAAAGGGAAGGTTTTAACTGTAACATAGCAAACCTGTATATAATAAGGACAATGATTAAGTGAGAATTACATTCACAAAGTTCAGTTCATTTGTATTTGGCAAATTTAGAGAAAATACTCCATTATCTATCCTCCCTTGATGAGGCCAAAGTTGTGTATCTAATTTAATTTTTTCATAACTGAGGGAAACTGTAACTATAACTATCTAGCAAGTACAGAGCAAAGAATGTCCAAGACTATAAGAAATGATAGAAATCTGTGACTGTCTGGACAGTCACCAAGATTCCTCTTTAACTTTGGGGCATCCATCTTCAGCCTACAGGTCTAGAATATCTGACAGACTTTTCTGTGAAGAATGAAATTTTTGAAGGACTGTCCTACTATGTCTTGGCAAATTTGACAGTCACTCTTTTGTGTTCTTCTTTTGTCCAGTTTGGAGAGCACACTGTCAGCAGTCAAGGCAAGGGCAGTTTCTTGCCCAAATGGCTAGCTTTTGCCACAAAGAAAGTAAACTCTAATTTGGGAGTTCTTCAGTGTCGACCATCCTTTTGGAAGTAAATTGGTCCTTCCAGGAGCAGACACTCCTCACAGTCAAAAAAAAAAAAAAGCCTTATATTATTAAAACATTTTAAATGCCTAATTCTGTAAGTCTTTGAAGTATTTGAAGATCACCTATCTATCTAAAATATATCTCTGTATGACCTTGAAAACACACCTAACATGACTATAGGTTTGATAGTTATAGCTGACTATTATTATATACTGCAATTTTTATTATATTAAATGGCTTTTAAGGACTAAAACTTTACATTGTAATTTTAAATGAGCTTCATAGATACAATATCTTAAATACAAAGAGAAGCATGTAGAGTATAACAAAAATAACCTTAAATTTGTATCAATATGCAAAAATCCCTAACAATGTAAAATATTTGAGATTAATATTTGTTCAAAAGTAGACTCAATAATCCACCTTTTTGTCTCCTCATTTCTATATTATATTCTCCCTCTTTACCTTTAGAAAGAGTTCCTTGAATCTAATCTCCTTTATTTTTTTTTTTCTGTCCATGAGCAATAACAACTTGTAACCAATTCCCTTAAGTAACTAAAATCTATCAACATCACCTTTTGGGATTGTGGGTGTCATATTCCCTAGACTGCTTCCTGTTGTTTGGGGGTGCTTGCATCTTAAGGGGATCTCAGGAAAATTGGGATAATGTTCAAGTACTGGGAGAGCTATCTGTTGTCTAGTGTCATTGGGATTTGAAAATGTAGGGCTTATCTGAAGTCTGGCTGGAGTAGTCTGTGGAGTTGGACCATCTATCTCAGTCAGTAGCCTTGCAGCTATTCTGAATATAGACTTATAAGGAAACTGCGACAGAGGCATTCTGAGAGGCTGGATCACCTGGGGCACTCATTTTCATTGGTTTCTGGTCCCCCTTGCTCTGAAAACACACAAACTTTTAAAGGTTACCCACATATCTGCATTCACACAAGTATGGACTCTGGGTTGTACACAAGCCAGCAAAAGACAATTTTCTGTTTTATGTTTAAGCAGGTAAAACATATATCACTTATCTTGTAGTTTTTCTAAGTTTATGTTTTTATGTCTTGTAGCCAGGATTTTCAGGGCATCTCCTCTCATCAAATCTGATCTCTATCAACCTTGAATGAATCCATAGCCTTTTATTTTCTATGGAAACAAAAACATAACCTTTCTCCCAATGCAACATTTTTTTCTTTTCGGGACAGGGTTTCTCTGTGTAGTTTTGGTGTCTGTCCTGGATCTTGCTCTGTAGACCAGGCTGGCCTCGGACTCACAGAGATCCCTGAGTGCTGGGATTAAAGGTGTGTACCACTGCCACCTGGTGCAACATGTATTTGACTTCTCTTTTGAAGTTAAGATATTTTAAAAATATATGTTGCTTTAATTTACTAGTTTTTATAATCCAATGTCACTCATCAGCTATTGTTTGCTCATCAGAAACCAGACACCATATAGGATCCAGACTCTGTTTATTTTCCGTCTTCATGTACCTATTCTTTTTTTTACTTTATTTCTCTCTTTAAAGACTTTATTTTTAAACTATTTATTTTTTACTACTGTATATATCATTTTCATTTTTCCTGAGGCCTATGCACATTGTGAAATGCACTGTAACCTGTTTAGAGAATTTTTTCACATGAAACTGCTTTACTGGTTATCTGTGACCTTTTCTGTCTGCACAAATAGAATGTAAACTGCCACACAGCTTAGCTCATGGTGCACTGGCTTCTCAAGCAGGCAGGCAGCAGCTGGAAGATATGTCTTTGTACTGTGGCCTACATGAGAGACTGCAGGCTTAGGAAGCCACATTTGATTCTGCTCGTTTGGGTTTGGAATATTTTAAAAACCTTTCTCAGGTCTTATGTGGAAATACATGCCCTATGTTGAGTGCCATTTGTAGCTAGTCTTTCTCTATCCCTCCAGCTACCTCCCAAATTATGACATAGAGACTTATTATTAATTATGAAAGCTTGACTGATATCTTAAGATCATTCCTAAGTAGCTCTAATAACTTAGATAAACCCATGCCCTTTAATCTACATTTTTTTTTTACATGGCTCATTTACTTTACTTTGTAATGCCTTTGCTGCTTACTCTATGTCTCCTGGCATCTCCACCCTTTTTCTTCCCAGCATCCTCTTTGATCCAAAAATCCTCCCTAGCTAATGGCCATTTAGCTTTTTGTGAAACCAATCTAAATGACACATTTTTACAGTGTACAAAAAGATTATTCCACAACAGATAGGCCGTAATATTATATTGTAAGGAGCATAGTAGTAGCCCCAAATTGTTAATGCAAATGTTTTAGATGTTTTGAGTGAGGGAATTGTCCTTGCATTTTCATCATGATCATCATAACCTTGGCAGTGTATTAACTTCAAACAATATCAGAAAAATAGTATTAATATCCTAATGACAAAACCCATTATCTAGGTAAGGTTTTTGGTTTTGTTTACTTGTTCTTTGTTTTTTGTTTGTTTGTTTGATTTGGTTTTATTGTGGATGTCTGTTTTTGTTTTGTTTTGGTTGACAAATTAGCATCACAATTGCAGCAGGAAGTGATATTTAACTAGACAGCTTTATTTTATAACATTAGCAGTATTTAATGCCTGTTTCAAGGAATCTATTTTGTTTCATTATAAAATAAGAGAAAGAGGTGGAATTGGTAATGAATTCCTAAATGTCAAGTTTGGGTTTTGGCCAGGAGACCAGACTGCTGATTTCTAGCTACAGACTTTCCTCAGTACCTTAGCAATTCTTTTGTTCTAGTAATTAGTCAAGAGGACAGCAGGAAAGCAGAGAGTCCTGCTGTCGAATTAATATAGCTGGTTTCAGCAGAAACTATAGACTCCAGTTCAGAGGAAAACTGAGCTAAAAGGAAGAACATATTCCTTTATGACCTTTTTGTCTTTGAATTTTTGTGTGCCCAAAGCTAGGGAATTCCTGCCAGCATTTCCACCACAAATGTCCAATTGAGTTTTAAATAACTCAAGTGATTGGCCTTTTACTGTTGCTCCTGGGAACTTGTTCTGTCATGTAATAGAACTGAGTTTTAAGAAATTCTTCTTGATGCATTATCCCTAGAGTCCATTCATGAGAAAATTTCTTCTGTAAAACTTTGTGTTCATAAAGAGATCGATTAGGATCAGGGTGATAGTGTGGGATTGAAAAGAAAGCACTTGGAGTTAGGCAGGTATATAGTGAGGCAGGTGGATTCTACAGTGAGAAAGAGTTAGTGTTACCACAGCAACTGTCATGAAAGGAAGGCATTGAGCAGGCAAAGGTTGCATCAAAACAAACAAACAAACAAAAACAAAATAAAAAACACCCTTAACAACATGCCTGCTGAAACAAGGCCCAAGCAAAAGTTGACATCCCAAAATAGGTAAGGGTGATCTCAAGGAGCTGCACCCTAGATGAAGAACAGCAGAAATTAACAAAGCAAAGAGAGGGAACACTGATCTTCCCCAGGGAAGAGCTCCCTAGTTGGTTATCCTATACCAAGTAGCTCTAGAAACAAACATACAGGCAACATTGAATGGACTTAGCAGGTTATGGCTATGTGCTGATCAATTTATATTTATAAGTATCAGCAATGGGAAAAAGAAGAATGGGCTTTTGGACATGAGAGTGATAGTAGGAAGGGGAAGAAGGAGGAAATTATGTAATTATATTTTAATTAATTAAAAATGAAAATGAAAACTAGATAGAGAGGAAAAATACACTCTACTAATAAATCTTTCAAAGCATCAATCTCAATGGAACCAATAGAAAAAAATCCTGGCCAATCCTTAGACATCATGAGCAGAAATGAGTCTTAAGATTCAAATTTCAGTAACATATGTGGCTTTGTTTAACTCCAGGATTGTTTACTCTGAATCCATTAAAAAAAATCTATTTCTATCTGGGTTAAAGGAAATAATAGCATATTTAACCATAGCTGGAATGACATTTGGGTGTGGATAAACTCTCTTCCCAAACTCAATTAAATTATTTCTCTTCCACAGACAACCACTTGTTCCCACATCTTTTCTTCCCATCCCCTTTGCTACCTTGTGCTCTGTATTTAAAGTTGTGAATCTTGAGAAGTAACTTCAAAGGAGCACAAGTACAAATGCAACATAGACCTATAAAACCAGCACCTCCTCCACTCAGTCTGCCCCATGGTCACTGACAGAGCTTCTTGGTTTTGATGATACAAAGAAAAAGTGTCAGATTAATTTATAGTATGCTCCTGGGAAGGTCATTAATTGAGGAGATATGATAACAACTTCTCTATGCAAGCCAAAATCAGCATGTTTTAATTAAATTTCAATTATTCCTATGTTGATGTAATATATATACATTTGTATGCAATATATATATGACATTTCGTTCCAGTTGCCATAGAATCTGGAAAAGCTTCTATAGCTATTGATGCATAACATACTGATATTAGTGGTCTTTTTATATTAATACAATTTTCAATATATACATATATATATATATATAATTTGAAATTCTAGAAACTTTAGCCACATTGTCAACTTTGGAAAAATATCCCAGTTTATTATGTTGAGTTGTCATTGTAGAAAAATTAACAGCACACTTGTCTAGAAATTTTAATTAATTTTTTTTCATTTTTTTCAAATATTTCATTGTATCAAATATGTGTAGTCTTATATACATGGATTTGATTATAGAAATGAACAAAGTATTCCCTTGGCATACAACCTTATAGTGGATTTTCTGAACCTCACTTTGCCTGACTTCTTACCTCCTCAGTTTTGGGAGCCTCGCTTTATTGTCACATTCTCCAGGAAACCTTTTTTGGCTCTGACGGGGTGATGCAATTTGTAAAGTTTTTACAAAATCCAGCATTTCCCTTCTAATGTAGGCACAATTAAATGTATTTTAATACCAGGATGAGTATGGATACGCCTCCCTTAACTTACTGCAAGCTCTGGGAGGACGGAAGCCCCATCTCTTTTGTTTATTATCTCCTTGTGCCTTCTGAGTGCTGGTTGCATTATGGATGCCTTGTACCCAAGTGCTGAATAAATAAATCACTATGTTTGTTGCAGGTTACAATAAAAGTAGCATTTATAAGAAGATATGATATATATTAGAAAAAATAAATGAAACCATTTACCACACGCAAACGAGACTTCTGACTGTTCAGGTCACCACAGCAGTGTTTCAAAGGATACAGACACTCCTTCTCACACATCCTTCTATAGAGATTTTGCTTCTCTTCTACATGCTTCCAAATTATGTTATCTTTTCTTTCTACTTCTTATAATCCTTGTAGTTTAAAGTGTAAATGTACTGGGAATGGACCAAGCTTTGTATTTTTAGCAGTCAGTGCAATATTAAATAATGATTACAGTGCAGCTTAAGAATAACAAGCTCAACATATGTCTTGGGAAATTTAAGAGGCTCTCAGAGTGTTTTTATCTTACATAGTCAGTACATAACTGTGATATTTAAATCCAAGTTGGCAACAGCATGGCATGAAGGGAGTGATTCTCTGATATTTTGTAGAAATGGAAGAAAAAAATGTTTTATTTAAGTGCTATTTTGTTGAGATTTATGAGAAAATAGAAATGGCAACTAGAAATTGTAATAGTGCCTATAGAAATAAATACTAATACTGCTCTACAAGCATTGTTTAGGTTAAAAAATTAGAATCAAGTGACTGAGAAAATGAGTGGTGGGTGAGAAGGCATCCAAATGATTTTGAATTCATGTATATGGAACCATGAGAGGACACTTATCATGCTAAGGTTGCTTTAGGAAACAGGATCTGCAGTAGACATTTCAACACTCAGGAACAGAGTTCTAAGGAAAAAGCTTTGGTCATAACCATTCTAAATGTCCTGAGTTGGAATTCGGTAATACATATTCCAGGGGCAGAAATGCTAAGACCAAATGGACAAAGTAAAAAGGACTCATAAAGAGGGATCAATGAACCTGAATTTTATCTGGCCCAAGAAGACTTCCTTGTCTCCTCTGACAACAGTTTCATTTCACATCAATACCACCTGTATAATTACAGCTTTATTGAAATATAATCACAATGCAAATTATCACCTAACTTGATATGTTTAGAAATTAGCAAAACCCAGTATACCATCCCTGGAATCAAGGTAATGGGTATGCTTCTAAAAGGCTCCAATGCTTCTTGTCACTGCTTACTTTGATTTTGTATTGTTTTCTTTGCAGTAGGAACACCCAAACTGAGATTGATCCTCTTGATAAGCTTTATAGAGCCACAGAACACTGCTTACTATAAGCACTTAGACCTTATGATACTTCAGATAATCATTTGGAGTGTGGCCTGCCTTGTCTAGTCATTATGGTTCGAGAGCCATGATCCCTCTATTACTTTCTTGGCCAACACAAAACTTAGAACAAGTCACGATTTCTATAGAAAGTTGGTGTTCTCTACATTGTTATTCCTGACTCCAGTTCTGGAAAGTTGCTGATGATAATAGCAACTTTTCAGAACTGTTGCTAGATACTGAATTTAATCTGTACCCTTTAGACGGAGTGATTGACTGGGAAACCTTTTGGTGGTATATCAAAGCAAAAGGGATGTATTTTTTTTAGAATTGCTTTTCTCTGATGTTTGTTCATGTTGTTCACTTTGGTTAGTTATGTTTCTGAATTATGTCATTGATTGTTGATAACTTCTCCAAATATTTCCTGGACTACATAGAATATATGAAGTAGCATAAAAATATGAATGTTGACTGAATTTTGTAGCATGGGATACATATGATGTCTCAACTAACAATGTGTAACCCATTGTTTGCACAGATTATTTTATTGCCTTGTAGAGTCACAGTGAAGGGTGTATAGAAAATAGCTAGAAAAACTAACAAATTCAGAGCCATTATTGTACCAGTTTATCAGAGATTCTATTTGCAATTGCTATGACCATACTTAACTTACTTGAAAAAAAGATGTCATTCTCAAGGTCTTTGTTGAAATTTGTTTGCACAAAATAAAAATCTTTGATGAAATTAACCCATGTTTTAATGTTATTCCTCTCCTACAATTATATAAAATGTGGTTCAAAGTGTTTAAAATCGTGAAGAAAATAGAACATCCTTAGTCTAGAGATTTATATATAAATGAAATAAATACAAAATGGTATGTTACTATATCATGTCCCTTTCTTTTACCTAAAAAAGTTAAATTTCATTCAAGAGAAATTCATGTGTGAAATAACTTAATAACTTAAGATAATAACTAAAATAATAAAATTAATAAACTCAAGATTACAACTAAAAGATAATATAGTTCTAACCATCTTAACAGAAGTATTTATTGGTAGATAGGTACTATGCAAAAAAAAAAAAAGAAATTTCCATAGCATCTCAGTATCATGTTTATAAATGATACAAAAAAATAAGCTCTGTCATTTTTACTTGAAGATATAAGAAAATTAAGTCTTAGAGAAAGTAGAATTAAAAGCCTATTTAGTTCTGTTCTTTGGTTCAAACTTATGTCTTTTAATATTTAAGTCACTATTCACCTACTATATCTGGTATGATCTAACCAGAAACTTGAATTCCCAGTGAAACCTTTTTTTCAAGAGATTCAGCAAATACTGGGGAGAATAGTAAATAAGCAGAAAGCAATAGGGAACACTCTACCTGTGATGCTTGTGTTTCATTTTTTTATTATACTAAAAATCTGACTCAGTATGCCATTGTGGTGGGCAGAAATATCTATTTAATGGTCACTTAGGTATCACACTTCCTGTATCTGCATCTTGAAGAAAGGTTAGAACTGACTTTCTGTAACTCAGGTGTAAGAACGAGGAGATTTTGTAAAGAGTGAAGTTTCACTCATAGGAGTGAAAAGAATGTTCTGAATTCTCTCCGCTGAAATTGTATCAGCAGAGAATTTGTCCTTTCACACCACATGCACATAAAGCAAAGCTAATTCATTGATAGACTAGGGGCTCTCGTCAATAATCTAGAAGTCAGAGTCTAGAATTGAACCCAGGAAAAATGAACTCAGTGACTGCTTACCTAATAGTTCATGTACATTCTTTAAGTCGTATACTCCAGGATGTTTCTCCAGCAATATAATGTTGGGCCTTAATGATAAAGTTACCTGTGGGTCTTCCTCACTTGTTATTTTGTATGAAACTTGGATTCGTCATTATAGTGGAGCCACTCAGAGGCTTCCTCCACAGTTTCAGAATTAAAGGGGCAGTGGATTCTGGAGTTTGTTTGCTAGTCTGTAGACTTGTTCTGTAAAAGATTGTAATGCATGACTTGGCCATATCTGCTTTTCAACATCAGTTAGCCATATTCTGCTTAGAGTTGTAATGGGTTATCTGAGTTATTTAAAATTTTTAAAAGTATGATCAATGCATAGATGTTTCTTGTAGGGACCTACAAAAGCATCTGAAATATTGATTGCATCTCTAGATTTGCTTTCTTTTGGGCTACTACAATTATCCATTCAAAAGGGGAAGGTTTTTCAGGCTCTATCAAAAGGAAAAGGTTCGCAGTGTCCCAGGGTATGTCAGAACAAATATGACCATTCAATCTTCTAGCTAACACTTTACTATTTGTAATGAACTTACTTTCTGTACTATTTTTATGGCAATGTGATAACCAAAATATACTTTCTACTTCCCCATTGAATTCAGAACTTGGCATGTGACTTAGTTTCAGTAATAGAATAATGACGTTTATGACTAGAGTAGAGAATGGAGGTAGTTCTCAGTGTTTAATTTTATTGTAATATGTGTTCTTCTCTTATACTCTGATGGTTTCCCTTGAGATGAATATTGTCCAAATATTATAATTTTTGGAGATGAGGACATCAAATATCCCTGGTGTAATTATGATATGATGTAGTTTTAAGCTGAGGTCATCAAAACTGTAGTAAAGTTAGACTACATTGAATAAACACACACACACACACACACACACACACACTGATGTGAATTTGGTTTTTGCTGTTGTTGTTGTTACATAATAAATATATTGTCATAGTAATTGACAGAGACAGAACTGAGTACTGAAAGTGTTTCTATACAAAAATAAATTTCATGATCTGTCATTGAGAATTAAAAGTAAAAGGTAAATAAGTTGTTATCATAGGGTGCAAGAAAGTCAATACATGTGCAAAAATGAGAAAGGACAAAATATACCTTTGTGAGTGTAAAGAATTATATATGGAGATTCCAAAGTAGAATGTTGAAAAGGATAAGAGGGTTGTAAGTAATGAAATTATGTTTACAAACATAACTGGAAGGAAATATAGATTGCTTAGGACACAGAATATTAAAGCCTTCATTTTTTCCTCATCTAATCACTTTGGCAAAAGTACTCCAATACTATGAATATTTTATTTCTAGAGCTAAGATTAAAGGCTTTTAGTTACCTCAACTTCCCACGCATAGCTTTATGTAGTTGAATTACATTCTTTTTTATCCTTATTTATGAGAGGGATTGCCATATTACAATGTACTTTATAAAATCATTTTCTGCATCTCTCAGAAGGTGATGATCTTGTGTTCAGCTTACATTTGCTTAGTATTGAAGAAAGACACTTGTTGATTTCCTTATGTTAAATCACTGTTGCAATCTAGAGACAAATTCCATTTAGGTCACTGTAGATGTTCCCTTTAAGGTACTGTCTAATTTTCCTATTCTGTGTTCCAGTACTTCTTATTTCTTCTTAAATGCTATAAAGATTTCTCTTTTTGGTTACTTTGAGGCTTATCTAGAACATCTTATACACAGCATCATTTTATACTGGCAACAACTTGACTTTGAATTCATGCAAGATTTTACTTTTATTCCTCTCTCAATATTCATTTTAGATGTCAAATTCACAAACTGCATAGTTATATCCCTTGTAAGTAGATTTTAGCAAGAGTGTTATTACAAGTTTGGTATATAAAATTTTGTATTGACAGTAAAATTTCCTGATACCTCATCACAACAGTACTAGAATATTCTGAATGTGATTATCTTTTAGGCTTTATTTGACTTTCCACTTTTAATGTCTTGCATATTGTTAATTCAGATGGATTTTTACTGAAAGTAGCCTTTATTTCTATTCAATATATTCTGGTTACTCTTTCCCCCACATCTCTCATGTCTCCCTTCCCATACAAATCCATGCTTTCTTTCTTCTTTTTTTCCTTTGGAAAATAAATAGGCAACTAAACAAACAAACCAGAAAAGAATAAATACAAAGAGAGAAAAAAGAAAAAAAACATAAGAATCACATACACAGACAGATACACATACACTGAGAGACCCAGTGGGGTTTGAAAGAGAACCCATAAAAACAATATGAAAATGAAATATATAAGCAAAAGACAAGTAAGGTTAAAAAATTTCCCCAAACCATTATGAGGCAAAAAAAAAAACTCCCCAAATACCATTGAGTTCATTTTTAGTTGGCTATCTACTGATGAAAATGAACTTGCCTTTAGATGTGGTTTATATCCCGGTGAAACTCCATTAGAAAAAAAACTAACTTTTTCTTTGCAAATAGTTGTCCATTGGAGAGAGCTTCTTGGTTAGGATGGAAAATCATGTTTACTTATCCTGCTTAGTGCTGGGACCCCTTCTATCTTATACATGTTGAGACCCTATGCATGTGGCCACCAACTTCATAATTTAAAATGAATGTCAGTCCTATTGTGTCTTGAAGGGATTGTTTCCTGGGTGTCTTCCATACCCACTGGCTCTTAAAATATTTCCACCCACTTTTCTGCAGAACTACCTGAGCCCTGAATAGAGGGATTTGATGGAGACATTCCCTTTAAGACTGACAGTTTCAAGATCTCTCATTTTCTGTACATTGTCCAGTTGTACATCTCTGTATACAGTCCCAGGTACTGCAGGTAGAAACTTCTCTGATGATGGCTGAGAAAGATGCTGATCCATAGGTATACAGAATGTCATTAGAAGCTATTATATTTCTAATTTTTTTGTTGTTTTGGCTTTTTTTTATAATTTATTTAATTTTATTTTACAACATAATTCAACTTTACATATCAGTCATAGATTCCCCCCTTTCCCCTTCTTCCCGCCCCGCCCCCCCCCCCTCCCCGCCTACCCACCATTTCCATCTCCTCCAAGGCAAAGACTCCCCTGAGGATTGAGATCGACCCGGTGGACTCAGCCCAGGCAGGCCTAGCTTCCTCCTGCTAGGCTGAGCCAAGGGGGTCTCTACCAAGCCCCAGGTTTCAAACAGCCAACTCATGCACTGAGCACAAGACCCGGTCCAACCGCCTGTATGCCTCCCAAACAGATCAAGCCAATCAACTGTGTCACTCATTCCGAGGACCTGATACAGTTGGGGGCCCCTCAGCCATTGGTTCACAGTTCATGTGTTTCCATTTGTCTGGCCACTTGTCCCTGTATTCCATCCATCTCCGGTCCCAACAACTCCCGCTCACACAAACCCTCCTCCTTCTCGCCAACTGGACTCCCGGAGCTCCACCCAGGGCCTGACCGTGGATATCTGCATCCAGCTCCCTCAGTCACTGGATAGGGCCTCTAGCACGACAATTAGGGTGTTTGGCCATCCTATCACCAGGGTAGGTCTGATCGGGCTATTTCTCGACCATTGCCAGCAGTCTATTGTGGGGGCATCTCTGTGGATTTCTGTGGGCCTCTCCAGCACTCTGCTTCTTCTTATTCTCATGTGGTCTTCATCTCTCTGTTCTTGATCCAGTTGGGACCTCCCACTCCCCCAAGTTCTCATTCCCTCGCCCCCCGCCCCTCACCACCCCCACTCACATCCAGACAGTTCATGTAGATCTCATCCATTTCTCCGTCATTGGGCGATCCCCGTGTCTCTCCTGGGGTACTGCTATCCAGGTAGCCTCCCTGGTGTTGTAGCTGTCCAGTCATCCTTGTTCCACCACTAGTATTCTCCTATGAGTGGGTACATACCATGTTTGTCTTTCTGAGTTTGGGTCACCTCACTCAGGAGGATTTTTTCTAGATCCCTCCATTTGCCTGCAAACCTCATGATGTCGTTGTTTTTCTCTGCTGAGTAGTATTCCATTGTATATATGTACCACAGTTTATTTATCCATTCTTCGGTTGAAGGGCATCTAGCTTGTTTCCAGGCTCTGGATATTACAAATAATGCTGATATGAACATAGCTGAGCAAGTGCCCTTGTGGTATGATTGAGCATTCCTTGGGTATATGCCCAAGAGTGGTATAGCTGGATCTTGGGGGAGATTGATTCCCAATTTTCTAAGAAAGCGCCATATTGATTTCCACAGTGGCTGTACCAGCTTGCATTCCCACCAGCAATGGAGGAGAGTTCCTCTAGCTCCACATCCTCTCCAGCATAAGGTGTCCTCAGTGTTTTTGATCTTAGCCAATCTGACTGGCGTAAGGTGGTATCTCAGAGTTGTTTTGATTTGCATTTCCCTAATGATTAGGGATGTTGAGCAATTCCTCAAATGTCTTTCAGCCATTTGTGTTTCCTCTGCTGAGAATTCTCTGTTTAGTTCTATAGCCCATTTCTTAATTGGACTGTTGGGAATTTTAATGTTTAACTTCTTGAGTTCCCTATATATTCTGGATATCAGTCCTCTGTCAGATGTGGGGTTGGTGAAGATCTTTTCCCATTCTGTGGGCTGTCGCTTTGCCTTGTTGACCGTGTCCTTTGCTCTACAAAAGCTTTTCAGTTTCAAGAGGTCCCATTGATTGATTGTTTGTCTCAGTGTCTGAGCTACTGGTGTTATACCTAGGAAGCGATCTCCTATGCCAATGCGTTCAAGACTACTTCCTACTTTCTCTTCTAGCAGGTTCAGAGTAGCTGGATTTATGTTGAGGTCTTTGATCCACTTGGACTTAAGTTTTGTGCATGGTGATAGATATGGATCTATTTGCAGACTTCTGCATGTTGATATCCAGTTATGCCAGCACCATTTGTTGAAGATGCTTTCTTTTTTCCATTGTACACTTTTGGCTTCTTTGTCAAAAATTATATGTTCATAGGTGTGTGGATTAATGTCAGGGTCTTCAATTCGATTCCATTGGTCCACAAGTCGGTTTTTATGCCAGTACCAAGCTGTTTTTATTACTGTAGCTCTATAGTAGAGCTTGAAGTCAGGGATCGTGATGCCTCCAGAAGTTGTTTTATTGTACAGGATTCTTTTGGCTATCCTGGGTTTTTTGTTTTTCCATATGAAGTTGAGTATTATTCTTTCCAGGTCTGTGAAGAATTGTGTTGGTATTTTGATGGGGATTGCATTGAATCTGTAGATAGCTTTTGGTAAAATTGCCATTTTTACTATGTTAGTCCTGCCTATCCATGAGCATGGGAGATCTTTCCATTTTCTGACATCTTCTTCTATTTCTTTTTTCAGGGACTTGAAGTTCTTGTCATATAGATCCTTCACTTGCTTGGTTAGTGTTACCCCAAGGTATTTTATGTCATTTGTGGCTATTGTAAAGGGTGATGTATCTCTGATTTCCATCTCAGCCTGTTTGTCAGTTGTATATAGGAGGGCTACTGATTTTTTTGAGTTGATCTTGTAACCTGCTATGT
>CABHPQ010173877.1:42598-74367 GCA_902168405.1 Peromyscus aztecus | reverse complement strand
AAAAAAAAAAAAGGAAACAGAAAAAGAAAAGAAGAAATTAAATAAGGAAAGGCTGCCCCCTGCTGTCCATATTGATGAATGACCACAACCTGATTTCTGCCCAATTGATCTATGATGTTTGCCCAGGTTTTTTTTTTTTGTTTTTGGTTTTTTTTTTTTGTTTGTTTGTTTTTTGTTTTTTTGTCTTTTTAAAGGAGTGAACTAGTGAATGAGTAAATAAAAGAATAGATAGATGATAGATAGATAGATAGATAGATAGATAGATAGAAAGATAGATACATAGGTACATAGATACATAGATAGATACATAGATAGATACATAGATAGATACATAGATAGATAAAATTTTATTGCTGCTTAAAAATACTGATACTGCTGCCTTTACATTTGGTCTCAATGCCCAGATGGGCAAACTGGAAAAACACCATCAGAAACTGACACTAAAACACATGGTACTATCATCTTCAAGGCCAGATGATATTAAGATACCCAGCTATATGATTAAAAGGAAACTCTGGCTTAATGAATAAATCATTTCTAGGGAAAGTGAGAAATCAAAAGGTGAAAAAAAATAGATCAAAATAAAATGTATAGCTCAATGGAAAAAGAATGAAGAATGGATTTTCCCACCTTCCAAATGATGAAAGAGATTGGCTTTTTTACTCAGGCTTACAGTAGAGTTGTAAGATCTGACACTATTGATGAGACAAACGTCTCCCCTTTGCCCTGCATCCAGTTCAGAACACCAGTAGGTTACAACTTCCTGTCGGGCCCAGGAGGTGCCAGGCCTCCTGCTGTGCAAGAAGCACACTTAAGACTCTCTTCTGGTTATTTACTTGACTGTGTTAACAAACCCAGTCCTAGAGACTTTGAATCAAAAGCTCAGGGGAATTGGTTAGAGATTTGCATCCTGACAAGCTTCCTAAGGAGCCCAGGCCTCTCTGAGCTAAAAGCAAGATCATGAAACAGCTTCTTACAAAAACCGATCTTTGGAAAAAAGTAAAGACTTTAAGTATTTTTTTAGCAGAAGATTTTCATATATTTTATATAAAATAGCATTTTATTAGCTTTTCCTTCCTTTTATATTGATTTTTTTTAATTTTATATAGAACAAAAAATAGAGGTATATGTCTCCAAAACTGAAATCTCACCATAAAATCAACAATAAGAAATGGCCCATGCTCTGCCACTGTCGTTGGTGGGTAATTGCCTTAAATAGTTTGTTGTGTGTTTTTGCCTGTATTTCTTTTTGGTTTCGTTTTGCAGTTCTGAGGAATCAAACCCAGGGTCTCCATCATGCAAGCAATCCACCAGTGAGCAGCTGGCCTTCAACTCATAACCATCTTTCCACCTCAGCCTCCCAAGTGCTGAAAGTTTCATTTATATGCAACTGTACCTACAAGGTAAATTTCCTTGGGTGACATTCCGGATAAAAATAAAAACGAGAACGCATTTATACCTTCATTGTTGTTTTCTAGTCTTTTCTATATAGGTTTTTTTTTATCATTTTGTATTCCTACTAGCAACAAATATACTCAAGTCTTTATTTCATTGTGAAGTCCCCAAGAAAACAGTCTCTAATAGCCCAATTTTCGAATTGCTAAAAGGCATGCTTTCAATGTAGTTTTTCTTTGTATTATCATGGTGAGGACTTGTCCCTACACTTAAGTACCATTTGATTTCTTCTTCTCTAAAACGTCTGCTATTTGCCTTTTTAAAAAATTGAGCTGTTAAATTGTCTTCTCATTGATTACTAGCCCTGATGGTGAGAATTGCAAATATTTTCCGGGGTTTTTAGTTAGCTTTTGATTCTGTTTCTATTCCTTTTTTATAAATGTGACAAAATTACATAGTCAAGTCTATCTTTTCTTCCTCTGGGTTTTACATCATCACTTGACAGGCAATAAAAGGAAGCATCACTAGGGGAAAGACACCCAGGGCATGCAAGGGCAGGTTGGACTTCAGAGTCAGTTTGTCTGTTTTTGAGATGGAGTCTCAAAGTATAGCCCTAGCTGGCCTGGAACTCTGGACATAGACCAGACTGGACTCATATTCCCAGATTTGCTTGCTTCATCTCACAGCGCTAGGATGTGTGCACCTCCACTCCCTGCCAGACTCATCTTGAACCACAAAATTTGAACTATCTACCAAAGCTTTGAAATGTCTTCAAAGAAAGACTACCTTGTGACTATGATCACATGGCCCTGTGGTTATAGATTAATTGGGATGATTTCCAAACTGTGTCTCTCCCTACCCCACCTCCAAAGGAGACTTGTCCCCATCTCTTTGCCTAACTTGATGAGTAATGACATGATAACAGTTGTGGTCACTTCACCTCATTTCATACCCATTCCTGGAAATATGATGCATCTTTACCATCATTCTAAGAAGACCAGAGTCTAGTTAACCCCTTGAGAAGGCTTGAGTGTGTCACAAGAGAGAGAGAGAGTCGGCATACTACACAGTCTTGCTCTTGGGAGGAAGATGTAACCTCTGAGTGAAGCACAGCCTTGGAGCAAGGGCAGAGCCAGGCTAGACTGGGGGCTGTTACTTCTTCATAGGGTGGGTGGTTCCCTTATATGACGACAGCTTGAGAAGGGTGGATACAGAGGGGATCCAGCCCCTTCAGCAAACAGCACTGCAATGACACCCAGCTCCAAGGACAAAGACATTCAAAAGAAGGCCAGGGGGCAAGGAGGAAACTCCCTGTATTGGCTCACTTCTTACAGCACCTTGCACAATGGGGGCGATGTCACCTTTTCTTTCTTCAGCTCCCCGCAGAGGACCAGCTGCTCTGGTGGTTTCTTCCAACCTTCAAGGGGTGGACCTATGGGTGGGTCGTTTTTGTATAAAGCTGTAACATTGTGGGGACAGGGGGCACGGTGATTCAATTCTATGGGAAACCTTTACAAAAACCTTTTTCTGTCTGTCCCCAAGGCCCCACAGTCCTCTGCTTTTCTCCTGGGACCCAGGCCTAAATGTGTTTAGATCCAGAATGTTTCCACTTTACCCCTGCTACTTGCCAGGTCAAGATCATGGAAAAGAAAAGGGCCTTTTCATCGGGAGCCTCCTGTGCAGAAAGATCACAAACATAAGAAGAATGGCTCAGTGGCCCCAGAGGCAAAGGATGCAGGGATCCCCCTTCAATCAACCCCTATGGAACCAGACCACCACCAATGGAAAGGCGAACCAGATGTGAACAATTCTACAGATCGCTCAAAAAGAAGCCATGGAGATCTCAGCTCTGGGCTGGTCCTGGGAACCTGCTCTCGGCAAGCCTACCTCACTTTGATGGGTCCTCAGAGAGAGACAATATATATATATTGTCTCAGAGAGAGGGCATTCTTCACAAAAGGGATGTTGGTCCCACTCGATGGAATCTGCTGTGTTCTACATCCCCACAAGTCTAACATCAAAGTGCTCTGTTGATGTGTACACAAGGGTGTCATTTCTCCTAGGGTCCTCTAGACACTAGCCGGGACCATCCTCTCTTCACATCTTAGGCTTGTTTTCCTCCTTGCCCCATGGCACTGTGCAAACACAGAAGTTTTCTTTGGTAAAGGAACCAGACTCACGGTTGTAGGTAAGATATCTTTCAGGTAAATTCCCAGGTCTGTCTTAGGACAAAGCATGTCCTCTGTGTCCATTTTAGAATTCCTATATTTTGATGTGCAAACTATGACTACACCTTCGGCTCAGGGACCAGGCTTTCAGTAATAGGTAAGGTCTAAGGGTCTTTGGGTGTAGGATGAAAAGTATGACACTGTCCTGGGAACCAGAAGAAAGATCTAGCTCATGAGTCTTGCCTAAGGGAGAAAGCCGGTTCATGACAAGGACTACATTCTAGGGAGGCTGAATCCACAAAGGTGGTCTGAAAGTTCCTGGCTGAGTCAAGAGGGGCCTGGGACGGAGGACAGGAAAGATAAAGGAGATGGGCTCACAGACAGTGAGGAGTTTTGAAGTGGACTTGGGAGGCTGTGTTCTGGAAACACGGTCTATTTTGGAGAAGGAAGCCGGCTCACTGTTGTAGGTAAGTTAGGGCCAAATGGCTGTGTACCAGAGGCAGCCCCTGTCTGGGGTGCCTACGCCGCAGTGTACTTCTGTCAGGAAGATCTAAATTCCTGTGCTCATGCTTACAAGAAGGGAAGAATGTCCATCTCCAATATTTCACAGGCTGGCTGTGCCAAGCCTGGGCACCCTGCTAAGTGCAGGCAGGCTCAACTGGGAGTCAGCCTCATATACTGCTCATAGTCCTGCTGTTTGGCCCTCTCACACAGCCAGAAGACAGATCTTGGAGAGGAGGATGCATGGACCCACCAGGAAAACTGTCAGTTATATTAGTTCCACTCCCAGAGATAAAAGCATCCTTGAGAATGAGGGAAGCTAGCTGGCAGGTGGGCATGGGGAGGAGGACAGAAATCAGCAAGCAGTTTTATCACTAGGCTTTGGTGTTGTGTTTCCAATGAAAGATTATTTTTCGGTCATGGGACCAAGCTGTCTGTCCTGGGTATGTAAAAGTTTTCTTTCTCGGGAGGGTATGTTGCAAGCCTGGGGGTGCGGGAAAGCTCCTTAGAGAAGGAAGGGACTGAAAACTCAGCCTAGGTTATGGCTCAGAGGATGAAAGGGTGGAGAATGTGCTGGAGCCCCTGGGAATTCTGTGTGGAGTCAGTGTCTTAAGGAGGGCCCCAGCAGCTGGGCGGGGGGAGCTGTTTGTCACTCTCCTGTTGTACTGTGTAACAATCAAGCCCAGAATTTTGGAGAGGGGACTCGACTCTCTGTTCTAGGTAAGCTACAGAACCAAAGAGGTGGGGCTACTGTCCCTTAGAGTCAGAGTGTCTGTGAACCCCCAGCACTGGTGGAAGGGGTAGAGGAATTTAGTTGTTCTTTTACTTGCTGGGGTCTAAAAGGCTCCTCTAACCCCCTCATGACAAGGTGAACCGGCAAATGCTTCCTTCCCCAGAAGTCCAGTCTCTGAGCCGTCTCCTCCCTGCCCGCAGCGTGAGCTTACCTTTCTGTTTGCATGGATGTGCTCCTTCTGCGTCCCTTCCTCCTGTCCCCTCCTGTTACATGGCCCATGGGATGACTGTGGTCTAGAATCCTGCCTGCAGGCACAGAGTGGCAGTCATCCAGCTCTCAGAGAACTAAACTAGATCTCTGGCTTGGGGCAGCTAGCGGGTTTTACCAAGGCCACCTGCCGTTGTGTTCCTATAATTCGCCCCTCTCCTTTGCAGCAGGCACGCGGCTCACTGTGACAGGTATGGGGGCTCTGTTGCTGACTGGAGGGGTGCCTGTGTTGGATCACAATGGCCTGGGAAAGGAACTTAGGTATAAAATTGGAAGGCAGAGTCACCGGTTCCCATCTGGAACCCTGTACCCTCTCCTGCTTTCCCTAGAACCTGGCAGCTTGCTGATCCCTGAGTTGGTTTTCTCCTTCTAGTCACAGGATGCCTTGCTTCGGGGCTTTGAGTCTTTTGCCTTCTTTTTGTTATTCTTTGGACTCCCATCTCTGTAGTTTCTAAACGATGCATTGCCTTGTTTTCTCTCTAGTACCACTTCTCTGCCCTTTCCATTCCCATTCCTTTTCTGCACTGTTGACTTGTTTTGGTACATGGCTCTGTCTTCTGACTTGAAATATTGACACTGACCTCCAGTGCAGACTTCTAATCATGCCTTCATCTTTCTTCCTCTCTCTATCAGTCTCTGAAGACCCCTGTTTGTCTTCCTGGTGTGGTTTAAAAGGCTGCATGGCAGAGGGGACCAGGCTGGTGGTGACTTAAGGGCTGATCCTGAGTAGAGGGCATTAAGTCTTTGTTATAGCATTACAGGAGCTGCAGCTGCCTACAGGGGAGTTTGAAGTACATTGTACTTGGTGGGTATCTCAGGTATAGATATGAATAAGCTTACAACCAGAAAAATGATACATTAGCAACAGCTACAGATTATGTATAAAGAAGAAAAAAGAGATAAGCGGTCCTCAGGCTCCAGGTCTGTCTTGGGATAATAAGCTAATGTATCTGTTGTGAAAGCCCAACATAACCAATATGATTGTGAGGAAAGCAGAGAGGCTGGGGGAGCGGGGTAGGGAAGTGATGAGGTCTGAGAGAGAGAGAGAGAGAGAGAGAATGGAAGGATGGGACAGCTTGGTTCTCCCAGGACTGGAAGCTTGCATAGATATTTTCTTGAAGATAGGACCCATGCCATAGATACTAAAGGAAACTACTGAGCACCGGATTCAAATGCCTGGAGCTCAAAGGAATAAAGTTGGGGAACTGTCTGGTGACAGCCCTAAAAAAAAGTTTGGTTTTTTGGGTTTTGGTTTTTTTTTTTGGTTTTTTGGTTTTTTTTTTTTTTTTTTGGTTTTTTGGTTTTTTTTTTTTTTAATGCTAAGCTGTCCCAGGGTCTGTAAGACACATAAAATAGGAAGGACTATTTAAAATTAACTTTAACTTAAAGGACTAAGTTAAAATTTACTTTTGAGAACCTCATGCATGAGTATTGACTCTACATTTCTCCCATTCTTCCCTCCTTCTCTCTAACTCCTCCCATACCACTTTCTCTCTCCCAAATTCCTTTAAAGAATTCAAAGGTCACCTCATGTGACTACTTTTATTTCTATTGTTGATTTTCCTTCAAGCCACTGTCTGTCTCTTTTCAAACCCATTTCTCAATTTCCCCCACAAGTCCCCAACTTCAGACAGAGCAAAGAGATCTCATATTGTTGTGTTTCTGCATCAGAACCTTGCCTTCGTGTCAGAACAGAGCCAGGGAAGGAGGATGTTAAACTCCACAGAAAGGGAGGATGCTTGGAGGTTGTATGTGAATTTTTGCATCTCTGGTGTCTTCAGAGGGTGTCATTCTTTTCCACAATCCTAGAAGGTTTTTCCGTCCCATCTTCCCAGTGTGTGAGTGGCCCAGGCCATTCCAGAGGAGACCCGCTTCTGAAAGGACCCTTGTGCTTTAAGATTTGTTTATAGGAGCAATTAATCATTCACTGCATTAAAGAATACAAAGTTAGGCTGTGAACTAGAATTATGAAACCCATCAAGGAGGCTTGCTGAGCACGGAAAAACAGAAGAGTTCAACCTATGAATAATATCTTCCACAGGATTGCAGTTTTCCTGAGCAAGCCGCCACAGCCCTCTTACACCTCAGTTGTAGGAGTAAATGTGGAACATCAGATAGGCCATGAGCCAGAGACAAGCTGGGACCTCAAAGCAAGTACATGCAGAGAGAGAGGGGGTGGGGAGTGTTGAGCAAGGTATTCAGAAACTTAGAGACTTTTCTGGATGTTATGCTGAAAACGTCTCTTTTAGGCAACAAATGTTGATAGTATGCAGAATCACCCAAGCACATTAATACATTCACCACACCCCCCAAAAGAAAATAGTAATTAAAAAAAATCACCTTAGTTCTTAGGGTAATGATGTTAATATGACACCTTTGTCTCAAAATTCAAGCTCTCCCAATTCAACTATTTCAAATCTAAAAGATCAGATAGCCATGCACAGATTATGATTTTGAAAGAAAAAAAAACTGGGTATGTTCTTTTTCACAGGAGATCAAACGAAGTCACAGTATGTGAGGCATGACAAGAAAGTCCAGAAAATCAGGGTACCATTCCACCTCAGAAAAATGAGGGAGAGAGTATACAGAGCATATACTTAGATAAACCCATAAAAAAGAGGGAGCATCAAGGGAGACCCACAACAGAGTTAGACAGCGGCAGAATGTTAGCGGGACCTACTATACTATAGTTTGTGATGCACTTTATAATGGCCATTTCCAGCCCCCTCTCACACAGTCCAAGCCAGGGCTCGATGGCTCTCAGACCTGTCCTCCTCTCTTCATTTCCAGAGGACCTGAGCAAGGTGAGCCCGCCCAAGGTCACCTTGTTTGAGCCATCAGAAGCAGAGATCGTCGACAAACAAATGGCTACCCTCGTGTGCCTGGCCAGGGGCTTCTACCCTGACCATGTGGAACTGAGCTGGTGGGTGAACGGGAAGGAGCTCCGCAGTGGAGTCAGCACAGACCCTCAGCCCTACAAGGAGACCAATAACATCACCTACTGCCTGAGCAGCCGCCTGAGGGTCTCTGCAACCTTCTGGCACAATCCTCGCAACCACTTCCGCTGCCAAGTCCAGTTCTATGGGCTTACAGATGAAGATGAGTGGGACAAGGCCTCGCCCAAGCCTGTCACCCAGAACGTCAGTGCAGAGGCCCGGGGCCGAGCAGGTAAGTGGGACCTGGGGAGCAGCTGGTAAGGAGAATGGGCATCACTAGTGTCGAAGAGAAATGGAAAAATACAGGCAAAAGCCAGAAGGAAGCCCAGATGCAAAAAACAAACCAAAACAAACAAACAAACAAAAACGGTGGCAGGGGACTAAAGTGTGCCAAGAAGATAAGCTAGACAACCACAGCTAATCCTGACACCAGATCCTCAGCCAGCAGCAGCCTTACCTGTGGGGTCTCCTTTCCGTGGCCCTGTGCAGCTCAGCCTCTGAATCATTATCTTTGGTGCCGAAGCCATGGGTTTCAAGAATAATGGGTTTGCATTGACACAACCGAAGAGAGAGGGTTCTGGGGCCACTTGGAGAGGCAGATCTGGACCTGTCAAACTGTGCTAGCCTCAAGGCTGGCTTAATTTTCAGTCTGCTTAATAAAAAGAGGTCTCATCCATTTTCCTGTCTCCCTTTTCTTGCAGACTGTGGCATTACCTCAGGTGAGTTGACTCCCTCTTCACTTCTCATGGCCTCGACCGCAGAGCGAGCCGCCTGTCCAAAGGTACTTACCTGCTCTCCTTTACTCTCAACAGCATCCTACCAACAAGGGGTCCTGTCGGCCACCATCCTTTATGAGATCCTGCTGGGGAAAGCCACCCTGTATGCAGTGCTTGTCAGTACCCTAGTGCTGATGGCCATGGTAAGGAATGGGCAAGTGGACCATACAGGGGAGGTGACACATGGCACACAAGACACTAAGATCCAGGGGTTTAAGGGCTCTAGCAGAACCAGAGGTGAGCAATAGATAGAGTTTTGCTCCCATACCATAAAAGACAAGCAGAAACTTCAAAAACTGCATTGAATGAGTCATGCAGAGGACAAGCTGTGGTAACCCAAAACCCCAAGGGATATTTGAGGAGCCCTATCATTTCTCTGAATAGCCTTTCCTACTTCCTCTCAAGCCCCACTGTGCATGGCCCTTGGTAAATCTAAAACCTTTCTCTTTTGCAGGTTAAAAGAAAGCATTCCTGAGGCTAGACCTGGAGGCAGAGCCCAGAGCTTCCAACCCATTATGTGAACTCAGATTCTCTTTTTCCAGTACTTCTGAAGAGCTGTTCTCACTTGTCTGTGCATCCTAAAGTCTGCCTACTGATCATGTATGCTTATACATGTTCATCTGAAATCCCTGTGACCTGGATAATGCCTAGCACACTTAAAACCAATAAACATAACCAATAAACATGTTCTAGAATGACCTATTCTTGTCTGTCCCTGAACTCCCTGATCAATCATGAAAGAAGAAATGTTCCAAAAAATGTTGGCCCCCTCAGGTAAGAAAAGTAAGGGCCCCCACCCTGAGAGCAACAGAAGAGGCTAAGTTTGGAAGGTAGTGATGGGAACTAAAATTTCTCAAGAGAGAAAGACGAGTTCTGAGTACAGAAAGTTTCTGATCCTCAGAACAGCACTCTGGGAGCAGCAGCTACAGGTTACATGAATGTATCTGTCTGCAACTGATCATTTTCTAGTGGCTAACAAGGCTTGGTTCCCTGTGTGTGACCAATCTTCCTTTCAGCCTCTCAGTGAACACATGTTTGTTCACCAAGCAGCTTTCCCAGCTGGGCACAATCATGCAGTCTTGAAAAACTATATTTCAATGGGAGACATGCCTTTCGTTTAAGATACCAATCTGTTGGTAAATTATTACCTAGTGAAGTAGACGGATTTAAACAACACCCCATGGTTGTGCCTAGAAGTACAGAAAATATAGCTTCCTAAAAGCAAGAGCAAGCCTTATTTCTACATCTACATCTAAAAGCCTTCACAAGCTCCTTGTGTTCTCATGGCGGTGTAGTCATGTCCTCATGGTGGGGTAGTCATATTATGGTAGGATAGTCATGTCACCATGGTGGGGTAGCCATATCACCATGATGGGGTATTCATGTCACCATGGTGGGGTAGTCATGTCATGGTGGGATAGTCATGTCATGGTGGAGTAGTCATGTCATGGTGGGGTAGTCATGTCACCATGGTGGGGTAGCCATATCACCATGATGGGGTATTCATGTCACCATGGTGGGGTATTCATGTCATGGTGGGATAGTCATGTCATGGTGGGGTAGTCATGTCATGGTGGGGTAGTCATGTCACCATGGTGGGGTAGCCACCATCCTGAAGATGGTATAAAGAGCTGATGATTCATTTTACCTCATAATCCCACATACCCCACTCCTCTCATCCCTTTCAGGCCATTCTGCATGTTCTTCTGCCTGCTCCATCTGAAGCGACGTGGAGCCCCTTCTTCCCCCAGTAACCCTACATGGCTAGTGTCTTCCTGGAACCTTCTCTAGCATTCTGTTGCCCAGTCCTTACTTTGAACTCCCTAAGACTAGATCAACTGCCCCCTGTATTTTACCATCTGGCCCCTTGTGAAGACCTCCTTCATGACACTGTTTCTTATCTGACCCCCTCCCCCATGTAACTGCTGGTTCTTCCATAACCAGGGTATTTTTTTACAGTACCCTGCAATACTTCATGGTATTTTGGTATCAGGATAGATACTTGGTAGTAATTTTCTAATAAACGTGTGAATGATGAGGGAAATAAAAGTGATCCTGTTTTAGATACAGTCATCTCTGTGGAGGCCTCCTAAAACAGCCATCTACACTTCCACACAGCCTTCCCCTCTCTACTGCATATGATTCAGAGTGTAATCTATGCAAACATGCATATATAGCTACACAGAGACACACGTTTACATGTACATTCACAATACCCACTCACTAAACACATACAACTGTAATGTATTACTTCTGACCACCCATGGAACAGAGGTAACTAAACCACAGTCCTCAAGAAACCCACCGGTCCATAAAGGGACTAAGCCATGAAGAAAAAGAGCAGAAATAAAAAGCCAGTGCTTTGAAGTTTCTGTGTACTGTCCACTAAACTGCACTCAGCAGCTAGCTAATCAGACAAGGGCACGGGAAGGGACAGATTCTTCAAAAGTGCTCTCATCTGTGCACTCCAGAGAGTGGTCGTGCTTACCAGAAAGCAGGAGAAAAAGCACACACTATGTGTCTGGATGCTTCAGAGATTAGCCACTTACCGGGATGCAAGGGTCAGAGACAGAAATAATCAAAATCAAGGCTGAGAAATGATACCAGCACATGCCCCTCTGAGGATGGGCTCATTTCCTTGCGAACAGCATATAACCTAACACATATAGGTACCTGCTAAATATTTGTGGACTAAGTGAGTGAGGAAGCTGAACTTTGTCCGGGAAGCAATAGGAATGAGGGCAGTTTCTGAGCTATTTGTCTCTGTGTTCTAAGTTGCATCAACTGCTCTGGAGTTTCTCCTGTGAGGGGGGCCTTTCCGCCTCCCTCCTCCCACCCACCTCACTATAAATGCTAGCCTGAGGAGGTGAGCACTGTGAGTCAAAGAGGAGAGAGAGACCCAGTGACATAGATGGTCTCCCAGGGTGAGAGCATGTTCAGAACAGGGGCTTCCTGCCCCCATCAACACCACCACCATTAGTACCAAGATCTTCTCCAAGCTCCTCCTTTCTTTAAATTTACCCAGCTTTAGTCTTTCCCCAGCCCCTCTCAGTCAGGCTAACCTCTCTGCCACCTGGGCTTCCTGCCCCTGCCCGAGGACTGGGGGAGGGCACCTGTGGGGAGAAACTTTTTTGTATCATGGTGTAACATTGTGGGGACTGGGGGGGGGGGGCACAATGATTCAAATAGAGGAGGTGCTTTTACAAAAAGCTCTACCCATAAACATCAACTCTCAGCCCAAGAAATGCATTTGCCATGTGAGGAGGGGTCTATGTGAGTGGTCCCACAAGGTCTTACAGTTAGCTATGAATGTCCTTGCCCTAGACAGCTTCCCATGAATGTGAAAGCCAGTCCAGGGAAGTAGGTTCACCATTCAGCCCCTTTTTATAAGGCTTACCCTTGGCAAAGTATCTGTACATGCGTGGTAAATTAAGAACTCATTAAAAATATTAAGTAAATAAATAAACACGTTGTGGGAAAGGTATTATGAGTCTTTTCTCATCAGAGGCTGTCTAACCCCACCAGGAAGCCTTCAGATTTCAAGTTCATTGAGTCAACCCCCGAGGGAATTAGGTGGATATTGATTCCCAAACCAAATGTTGCATCTCCCCTTCAAACTGAGGTTGGCCTCATGCAACGTCCAGATTGCCTTGTCAATTCTGGAGTTAGATGGAGAAAGCGGGTAACCCTGGGTCTACGCTAAGGAAGGTGAGGAAGGAGGAAGAGTTCTTGGCAGCCCTTTTCTGCTGTGTTCCTATGCTGAACAGTTCTTCGGACCAGGGACTCGACTCACGGTGCTAGGTAAGAAGGCAGCAGCCGCACAGGTGGGAGAGAAGGTAGCATAATCAGCCAGGGAGACCCCTGGAGCCAGAAAGCCTTGGTTGGGCGCTTAGCCATCCAAGGCCCTGCATCAGGGACGACGGGGTTTGTGCCAGCAACCCCCGAACTGTGCAAACACCGGGCAGCTGTACTTCGGAGAAGGCTCCAAGCTGACAGTGTTGGGTAAGCAGGGCAGCTGGAGGGCTACCATGGGCTTAAGATGGACAGAGTAGGGCAGCTGTTCAGCTTCCTCTCAGTCTGAGCTGACCTGCCCAGGCGAAGGGATTTCTGGACTGGATGCTGGCATCAAGAGAGCACACATTGTTGATGGGGATCTGAGCCAGGGTTGGGATAGCAGGGATGGGCAACACTGAGTTTTTGTCCTGAGCCTGGAGGCTGTGAGCACAGAAACGCTGTATTTTGGCCCAGGAACCAGACTGACCGTGCTTGGTAAGTTGGGACCTAGTGATAGGAGGGACCGAGGGAATGGGCAGGCATCTCCTTACCGGGATTCCCAGGTAAGAATGGCCAGTGCCAGTTTTTGTGCTGTACCAAGGGGCTGTGAGCCAAAACACCCAGTACTTCGGTGCAGGCACCCGACTGTCAGTGCTAGGTGAGTTGGGGTGTTTTTGTGCTGGGCTCTGGTGCCGTGAACCAAGATACCCAGTACTTTGGGCCAGGCACGCGGCTCCTCGTGTTAGGTGAGCTGGGGTTCCAAGCACGGTGGCTGCGGGCTGGGGCTGCAGTGGGCGCTGCGGGCTGGGGCTGCAGTGGGCGCGGGTGCCTTGGCCGGGTTTCTGTGGGGAGTCCCCGGGTTGTGCTTTGCAGACCTTGTTTTCGGGACTGGCAGCCAGTTGACCATGCTAGATGAGCTTCTCGGCAACTGCAGCGGCGAGCCTCGGGGCTGCTGGAGTCTTTGCACGGGGTTCCCAGGAGATTGTCACGAAACTGGGGACTAGCTCGCTGCACTGCATTGCGCGGGTTTGAGTGTAGGGTTGCGCCTCTGTGCTCCTATGAGCAGTATTTCGGTCCGGGCACCAGGCTCACGGTCTTAGGTAAGATTCTGGCATCCCCCGTGCGCGCTCCCATCCTTAGTTCCTGGGTCCCCGGGGGAGTTTGGGGTAGATCTGGGTTAGGGCTCCCTGTCCAGTCTGCAATAGGATACAGTTTCCAACTTCACTGCTTCTGCAAGGGCTGCTGAGGGAGGGTATTGGGTGCCAAACATTGCTCTCGCAAGCCAGGACAGAGTCGGCTTAATTCTCTTTTCTGTGAGGTTTGCACGCACTGGGTGGGCGGTGGAGAAAAGGATTTATCAGGACTCCGGAACAAACTTGTTTTTGAAAATAAGTAACAGGAGAGCAAAGTAACAGGAGAGAAAGGGGCAGATATAGAGGCAGGGGGATCCCAAGGGTGTTGCCGCTGACTTCTAGGATGGTCTCATTGGCAAAAGTTGTTCCAACGAGGGTCTTTTCAAAGGAGGAGAATGTGCCAGGCAAGAAACCAAGGACAGACAGATAAACACAAGCCAGAACAGAAGAATCAAAAGTCTGGTGGTGTTGACATGCTTTTGATTTTTAAACCCCATCCACTGTTTCCCTTCTAAGTTTGGGATCCCTTGAAGCAGGGATGGGAACCTAGTGACATGCTATGCTTCTACACCTTCTCATGGCTAGTCAGTCCCAAGTCAGGGAGATCTTATTCAACTCAGGGAGAGTTATTCCCCTGAACCCTGACTCAAAATCTTCATTGTTCACACCATGTATTCCAGGCTAGACAGACCAGATCATGAAGAGAGTTTGTTGATCATAAGCACACATTAAAGTTCAAATATTTAGCCTGGGAGATGAGGAAAAATGCTTGAACAACCTTAGGATCCCGATACTAGAATAGACCTTAACTATCACTTGGCAATGGGGGCCAAAGCTATAGAAGAGAAATAACTCACAGGTTGGGAATGTGAACCTATGTTATTTGATAACCATAACAACAGTGGACACCATTTGTGGTGAGAACACGAAGCTGAATCCAAGGGGACTCAGTCATGTGAAAGTGTGCCTAAAGGAAATGCTGGTTTCCTGTGGTCAGGTGGGATAGAGAAAATAGCCAGACATTATAACCAGATGAGGCTAAATTCAGTCCTGGCTCTTTGGTGATAAGGTAAGCTTAGGCAAGTTAATGTGTGATCCTCTTCTGTGGATACAGATGTGGAGGTGGTTTGAGAAGGAGGAAAAGGAATTTTATAATTTTTCCCACAGCAAGTCCAGTTCACAAACAAATCACATACCAACAGTAGCTTACTAAAACACAGTTCACTTTCACAGGCAATTCTACCTCCCAAAAGTCCTCAGGGACTCACACATGGATGTACAGCTACCCTCAGTCTCCCTGTGGAGTGATATTAGTAATACTTAAGGTATAGTGAGTAGCTGCTTCTATTTGTCTTGACTATGGTGTTGATTAATACAATAGAGAACAGAATGCCTGACTCAGGCAAGCCTTTGGCTTTTGCAACAGGAACTAGATGAGTACTGAGCAAGATGGTCAGTTCCCATAGAAGGCTGGGAGACTCTCATTGTCAGTATTTATGAGACAGAGTTAGGCTAGTCAGACCAAAAGCAGAAAAATTGATAAGAGTCAAGTACCACAGAGAGAAGTAAGATTATTACCATTTCCATGGAGGTCCATTGGACCTAAATAAATAAAAATGAGGCATTAGGGGAAGAGGCTGAGCAGAAGCAGAGGCAGCCAGGATGCTTCCGTGCTTAGCCAAAAATAAAAATGTGGCCAGGTGTGGTGACCCACATCTACAATCTCAACACTAGACACTAGAGAGACTGACCCAAGTGGAATGCCATGAATGTGAGGCCAACCTGGGCTACACAATGAGTTCTAAGCCAGCTTGGACTATATAGTGGGTTCTAGGCCATTATGGACCACAGAGGAAGATGCTGTCAAAAAAGGGGGGGAGGTAATGAAAAATGTGGAGACTTCTACTAAAAAGAAACAGAACTCCAAAGTGATGGCTGCAGAGTTTGTCACCAAGCACCAAGCCTGTGATCTTGCATAAGAATTCTGCAGATTGGACGCCAATGACATGAGCCCTGGAATGAGGTGATATCCATAGAAATATAAGAAAGGGGCAGAGGAAAGTTTCTCCCTTATCCAGAAGACTGTGGTTTGCTGAAACAAAATGTATCTATCTCTGCATTTTCACCAAATTGCTTGGAAACAAGGAACAGTCAGAAAAATACAAAGAACTGGTGGTATTTGGAGGCAGAGAAGTTAATAGGTTTATTTCACACAGCACAAAATTCAGTAAACCTTACATCCTCCTGAACACACTGTAGACCAAGATAACTTCACATCCAGGTTATGAAAATACGCCAACTATAGACTGTGGTCTGAGGGAAGCTTCCTTATGCCAAATGGCTATCTCATTCTTAATTATCCTTCATTCCTCTGCCCCTTAACTTCAGATACAGAAACCCTGACTAAGGCAGGATATCTTGAATCCTTATGTCAGTTCTGGAAGTCAGTGCTGTACATTTCATTTTGCAAGCATAGAAAAACTGATGCAGAGACATTCAAGAAACTCTCCCATGGTCACATGGGCATGGAAGGTCATTGCTTGAGATTCGGTTTCTGTAATTCTGACTTCTGTGGCAGGCTCCTTTTAACTGCTACATATAATAATCAGAAGTAACCTTTACTAGATGGAGGATGATTAAAACAATGTCAATAAAGGAACATTGTGCAGAGTGTTGGGCGGGACCATTTATAGTATCCTCTTATGAGAATGGAAGGCCAGGGAATACTGGATGAATACAAGTAATGGGCAAGAAAAAAAGAGAAATGGAGTAGTGATTCCAAAGCAAATGGGGCCTGCCACAACACACTTGCTTTTTCAGAAACTCTCTCAGCCCTCAGTCATCTCAGATACTTACAGCCTCTACTGGACTCAGACAGTGGTCAACAAAATGCTAATTCCACCCCTCTTTACTTTCCAGAGGACCTGAGCAAGGTGAGCCCACCCAAGGTCACCTTGTTTGAGCCATCAGAAGCAGAGATCGTCGACAAACAAATGGCTACCCTCGTGTGCCTGGCCAGGGGCTTCTACCCTGACCATGTGGAACTGAGCTGGTGGGTGAACGGGAAGGAGCTCCGCAGTGGAGTCAGCACAGACCCTCAGCCCTACAAGGAGACCAATAACATCACCTACTGCCTGAGCAGCCGCCTGAGGGTCTCTGCAACCTTCTGGCACAATCCTCGCAACCACTTCCGCTGCCAAGTCCAGTTCTATGGGCTTACAGATGAAGATGAGTGGGACAAGGCCTCACCCAAGCCTGTCACCCAGAACGTCAGTGCAGGGGCCTGGGGCCGAGCAAGTATGTGGGACCTTGGGTGTTGGTGAGGAGACTGTATAGCACGAGTATCCCAGAAAAATGGAAAGATCCATGTAGAAGCAAAGAATAGACCTACCAGAAAGCCGGAGTGCTGGAACTGATGATCAGGGACATGGTGTTAGAAAACCATAGCATTTACGTTCTCCCACAGAGTGCTTAAACTTAGTGGGGCAGCTCGGGCCCTTTGGTTCCCCAGTCCTTTCGTGCCTCTGATCTGTGCTGATAGGTTCCCTCACACCTACCATGCAGCCCAGCATCTATGTGCCGTGTCTCAACCACATTATAGGTCCTAGATTTTTAAGGTTACAGTGATAGTGGCTTGTACTTGTCCTTCAACCTAAGAAAGGCACTGTGAGGAGGGTGCTTATACCATCTGACTTGCACTTGTTTGTGGTCTTCGAGTCCAGCTTTAAATTTTGCTGTCTAGGGCTCAATATTCCCAAGCAGTGACATTCTCCCACCCATTTTTTTCTCCCTCTCTTTTCTTTCAGACTGTGGCATCACCTCAGGTGAGTAAGCCTCCCCTCTTTCTCTGAGTTCTACCACCGTCTGGGCTCCGGAAAGCCAAGAACCTACAGACACCGAGGACGAGGGTGGCCATTGCCACCTGCTCACAGGCACTGTCCATTTTCCTTTCCTGTCAACAGTATCCTATCGCCAGGGGGTCCTGTCTGCCACCATCCTCTATGAGATCCTACTGGGGAAAGCCACCCTGTACGCTGTGCTCGTCAGCGCCCTGGTGCTGATGGCCATGGTAAGAATGGTAGGATGGGACAAGCCGCTGAAGGGAGGGTATAGACTACTGTGCCTGGAATGTAAGGGGATCTCAGAGGAGGGCCCAGCCCCCAATATATCCTGTCATCTTGAAAAGACCATAAGGGACACTGACCAAAGCGAAAAATGAAGAAACGGTTATGTATGCACTCTTGGCAGATGAAGAGAACCAGGGAGCTCTTTTCAAAATCATACTGGAGAATCCACCTAATCTGACCCCTCCCCCTACTTCATGGTTCCTGGGTCTCTAACAATATCTTTTCCTCCTCAGGTCAAGAAAAAAAATTCCTGAGACCAACTCTTGTGCATCCTGGGTGGTTCTCCATCCTAGTCCTGGATTCTCCTACACCTTCTCCAATCCCTGTTCCTCTGGAGTTATTCTTTATTCAAAGCATCTCTTCTTCCTCCGTGGATATCTGTCCTTCCTTGCCCCTACCCAAAGACAGACCTCTTGACTCTGAAACAGACTAAATCAATAAAAAATGTTGAGCTGGGCCTGGTTATGTCTCAGCAGCATCTTTGGGGCCCTTTACTGTTTAGTGCTGTTACTGACGCTCCTACTGGTCTGAAAAGGCAAACAGAGGTGGCAAACCTGCTTCCTTGCCAAAAAAGTTTCTTTCTCCTGTGTACTCAAGATCCTCCAGGGAGCCATTTTGTCCAAAGGGCAATGACTGTGTCCTGGAACACCAGCAGGATAAGGACAGAGAAAGAAAACTACCCCTAACAATAACCCCATCCAGCACAGAGTAGAGGTTAGACAGACCTAGAGATTACAGAGCCCAGGCCTTTTGTTACATCTTTGGGTTTTATCTGTGTCTGTCCTTAGTATCACTGGCTTATCTTGTTTGAAAGTTTTAACTAAAGATCTGTGGAACTTGGCTAGGTGGCTGTGGCACACGCCTTTAATCCTAGCACTCAGGAGGCAGAGGCAGGCAGATCTCTGTGAGTTCGAGGCTAGCCTGGGCTACAGCACAAGTTCCAGGACAGGCTGTAAAGCTACACAGAGAAACCCTGTCTCAGAAAACCAAAAAAAAAAAAAAAAGGATCTGTGGAACTCTCCATGTCTAGCCTCAGGTCTTAGAGAAGGCAATGAAAGTAGAAAAACTGGCAGACGAAGTTTAGAAACAGTGGTCTCCCCAGGATCATGGTACACAGGGTCAGATTCTGGGTAGGGTCCAGTAGAGACTAAGGTATTACACATGAATACCTTCCAATGTGTAAATTTCCTTGTTAGATTGAGACCAGAGCACCCTGGACTGAGGATGTTAGGTGCCACTCCTCAACAGAGACAGTTACCTTAGCAGTGTAAACTGTGTGGTTTAATCATTATAATAGAACAATTTACTTGGCAGAGATTAGAGAATGCATAGCACAGAACGGTGACAGGACCTACATCAAAGTCAGTTGTTAGTGTCGGGGTGAGAAGCAAAGTCTAAAAGCAAAGAAAGGAGAGGACAAGGAGGAAGTGCCTTCCTGGGAGACTGCTCACTGTCTCTGGGCCTTAGGCTAGGCAGTGACACGTGCATCTATAATTACAGTGACACTAAGAGGAAATTATTTCCCTAGTTCACAGCTGTAGACAGGGTAGTTTGCAGATCAAATAGTAACCGTTGAAACTGCAATATGTTTTTCCAAAGATAATGATTCTAGAAGCTTCACCCTCCCGGTGACCTTGATGGTGTGCTCACTCATGGTGTCAAGGTGACCCTGAAGCAGTCACCATGATGGTGTGCTCACTCACAGTGTCATGGTGACCCTGGAGCAGCTGCTCACAAGCTCTAGGAAAGTACCTCTAGAAAGAATCACACCGAGGCTGCCTAAGTTCCACAGAATATCAGTTTTCCAGGGCTGCCAACACAACATGTACAAGACAAACAACCAAGTGCCACCGAGTGGTTTGGGGCAGTAGAAATCAATTCTCTTGCAGTTCTGGAGGTCCCAAGGCCAAAAGCATCACATTGCCAGGGGGTCAGTGCTCTCCAGCAGTTTCAGGGAAGAATCCTTTCTTACTCCTCCTCCTTCCGTTGCTCTCGGTACTCCTGGTCTTGTGCCAGCTCCACTCTGAGCTCCGCCTTGGCCTTCACGTGGCACTCTCCCCCATGTTTCCGTGTGTGCATGCCCCCCTCCTCTCTTTCTACACATGGGTCATTGGATTTGAGACTCACCTTAAGTCCTGAACATTTCCATTTTTAGCCCTTTACCAATTGCAGATGAGGAGACCTTTTTCCAAACAAAGCCTGCCTTGGAGGTTCTGGGTGGGCATGATCCTGGAGGTACACTATTCCTTTCAAGACATTACACGTCCAGAAAGTAAAATTGGAAGGCTCCAGATTGGGAGTTTTCATAGCCCAGAAAGGATAAGCTTCTTGTCAGGCTCAGCCTAGGAGATTGTAACATTATAGTTACATCCATAAATGGTAACTTTATAGATGCCTCCAATTACACTAGGCTTTGTGGTTTTGGTTTTCCATGGGTAATTATCTTTGTCACTTGTGTATATTTTTACTGTAGTTGTTTTGATGATGGCTAAAATATATAATAACAGTGGGGATGGGTTTTAAGCCCTACACCTGCATTCACAAAAGATGTCTTCCACTCCCTAGACCCTATGGAGGTAATAAGCACATGTGGTGTTTCCATTCTCATGTGGGGGTGGGAAGAGAAGTACATGAGAGATGCCAGCAAATGCTTTGGAGAAACTGGAGTCGTTGTGTGGACCAGGGAGATTGGAGTAGGGAGGGATGTTAGAGAATAGGGTGTGAATAAGTAGATCGGCGGCGGCGGCGACAGACTACGCACCTTTAGCACTAGACCCGAGTGGAGGTGGGGGGAGGATAGCTCCCTGGGGGAGATAACTGGGTCTGAAGGCTTGGCAACTGTTTGCTGTTGGGTGCAGAAAGCTGGCACAGCAAGAGGTGGGAGGCTGGAGGAGGAGAGTTTGCCAACAGGCCTTTCCTCTGGAAGATACAAGGCCAGAAGTAGTTCAACCCTCTCAGTCCAGGGGGCATAACAGAGGTGAAGTTACAGACTCTACCTCAAGCCCATCCTACACTTTGCAGGATGGAGGGAAGCCTCCAAATCTCTCCCCAAGTCTTAACTGCAGTTTCCCTGTCTGTCCCAAAGGACACAGTTCACAACACTCCCAGCACTCAGAACCTCAGCCTCTTTCTCTAGAATCGAAGTGGATCCTTTTGGACCAATCCAGGGGTCCTTTCCATCTCCCTGAGGGTAAGCCGAGCAAAAAATGGTTGAGCTGGGGCTGTTTATGATGTTTGTCGTAGGATCTAAAGCAAGTGAGCACAGCAAGGCTACTGAAGAGGTGTGATTCGGGGACACAGAGGGTGAAGTGTGACTGTTCTCATAAGACCGGAGCACAAGACATCTCAGGGTGGAGGTTCTGAAACATCAGTTTGGTCCAGAGTTATTTTTGCAAAGGGAAACACCAGAGAAATTCTTCATTTATCTGAATAGGTCCGCTTGTTCTAGACTCAGGTCTGATGTAACTTGTTTGTCAGTAAGATAGGCAAAATGTATGACAGGGTCCACAGCAAACTCTAAAATGTCACCAGTGCCGAGGCAAAGCATGCTTACTGGCTGAAGAGACTCACATAAAACGTTCTCTGAAAAAAACTCCTGAAGATTCCCAAGTTCTCACAATGTTGTGAGACACCGCTGAGTTCCTCATAGCTAGCACTCTCAGAGAGGAACTAACTCATAACCTTTATCGATCTGTGAATTATGAAGGGTAAGGAGACATCTAGCAGTCATGTGATAGTGATAATTTCCTGGAAGGCAAAAGGATTCCTGTGTGGATGGCACTGGAGTCAACTCCATTTGCCTAGAGGAATTTTCCTATTGGCACCAGTATCCTTGGAGATCTTCCCACTACAGTCCTCAGTGCTGGGCTATGTAAGCTTGAGGACTGGAAATGCTTCAGGAGTCTGTAGGATCATCTGGGGGACAAAGATTTGTTCTTTCTTTAAGAAAGCAATTAGGGTCGGGTGGCAGTGAAGCACCCCTTTAATCCCAGCACTCAGGAGGCAGAGCCAGGAGGATCTCTGTGAGATCGAGGCCAGCCTGGGCTACAGAGCGAGATACAGGACAGGCACCAAAACTAAAAAAAAAAAAAAAAAAAAAAAAAAAAGCAATTAGGGAGGAAGGAGAAAAAGACATTAGAAAAAGAGTTGACGTACTTCCAAGGGATCCTTCTAACAACTCCATGTCTTATTTTGAGCCATTTCCCCATTTTTCTTCTTTGTAGTGGTCCAGAGAGAACTGTGTGACGCATGGTCCTACATGTCCTATATAAGAGTTATTTATGAGGGATAGATGTGGGAGTGGAGGATTGGGTCTTAGGGTCCTCTGCTGAAGTTCTGTATTAAAACATAAATGTAGCCATGCCTAGTCAGTTCCACTTAGAGTGTTGGGGAGGGGAAGAGTGGCTAGAGCCCCCAAGACAGTTCTCAGCTTGCTCAGGAAATCTGGACATGTCATAGTGTTAGGTTTGTTATATATTTCCCCCTCCCTCTGAAAGCCTTTTCTAACCTGTATATTTGCAGATCAAAAATCCCTTCATTTTCTACCACTTTGCCTCTCTTTAAGATTTACTTTGGCAATGTCAGATCTTACCTGAAATATCTCCTTCCAACAGGCAAGATATATTCAGGTAACTGTTCCCATCACCTAAGTCCCAGCTACATGTTTATTTTCTCTCTCTATCCACAGTCTTTTCATCTCCTGTAGATATTTACTGAAGATGAAGACGGCTGCCTGGGTGGGGTGGGGGGTCAGTATCTCAGAGAAGAGTAAACACCATCTGTTGGTCAGCAAACAGAGTTAAAATGGGCCAACTATTGCGTCTGTTTCCAAAGTTTCATCAGACTTTTAGAAAACTGATTTCAGCTCTTATCTATGAATGTAACAGTGTCTTGATGCCATAAGCACAGCCACCCACCGTGTTCTAACCAGACTCATTGTTCTAGATAAGTGATGGGTTTGGAAACAGTGACGTCAGCTCCAAGTCTTAGGACACATGAGCAATTGCAGCTCTACACATTCACTCTATGATCGATTGGTCTTAATTGGACCTTGGTCTTACAGACCATCTGCATGTTTAAAAAACAACAACACAGTGTTGAACCCTCCCACTCTTCCCACTTGTCTGAATAAGTCCTTCAGCCACTCGGCATCTCTACAAAGAATCCCTCCTACCTATTTAAGTGTCCATGAGTCTTACCATGCATACTTTCCTCAGGTTATAGCTCTGTCCCCCTGAGGGGGCTTCAGAAGGCAGTTGGAACTCTTGGAGAGGACTACACAAACCTATGAGGGAGAATAATCTTCACTTTTAAAACTGTGACTGCAATGAACATAGACTTTAAAGTCAAAAGGATCTGGATTCTGGCTTTATTCCTGCATTTTCCCAGCTATGGGACTTTAAGCAGGTGGCCACCAAAGATTGGGCTTCCCCTTGTGTTAAATAGCCTCACTCAATCACAACCCCTTAATTCAGTCCATGCAATGTTTCGGTTTTTAGCACGGGGTCGATAACTATCAAGTGCTGTAATTTATGTTCACCTAAGTATGTTTTCCAATGCTCCACGTTGCCAGTTTTCTCATTTTTCCCCTTCAAATACACAGTTCTGGGCATTCAGCGCCTCACACATCAGATACTTTCTTATAAAAACATTTCAGGTCAACTGTATCCTTCTGAAAGCACTGCCTTCAGAAGGACTCAACACCAGGTGGGTTCTGACCTACATAGGGTGAAGAGGGACCTAGTTATACCCCTTGTTTTTAAGGTCTTAGGTGTCATTTGTGTGGGGGTAACTTTTCAGTTTTGTTTTTTAATCTACATCCTGCCATTGACTCAGAGATCACTTGTGACTCAAAATTCTAGTTCCTTCACACATGTGCTGCTCCTGTGTGCAAACCGTTGCTTTTCTATCTTTGAGAGTGTAGGAGAGAACAAAAAGTACTTTAATTTTCTCACATTTCTTCAGTGCATCTCCAACTTTTCTAGCTTCTACAAGATTCTAATTCTGTAGTTCATTATATTTATCCCTCCATCCTCACACTATCTCAAACTGCCTTCTTTATTCTTGTACAAGTGATTCACAAAATCACAGCAAGATCTCAGCTTGATATGGAGCACACGTTCTCTGAACTCTGCCTGGAGTCCAGGATTGGCTAAAACTCAGAGAATCAGCTCTTCACCCTCCTCCGTCCCCAGTCTCAGAGTGCTAGACTATTCATTTATCATCTCCAGCCTTCCAGACCCCCTCAATCTCCCTGAATCAAGGTGCTCCATGAGGAGTCTTAGGTTCTACTTGTTGGTTTGGTGGTTAAAATTCTGCAGTCCTTGTAGCATTGAGAGATGGTAACTGGGGAAATTTAAGTTCTTCCCAGCTCCTGACACACACGTCTATGACATGTCTTACAAGATACCTGACCTGAAAAGGGACACTGCTGATCTTGAGTCCAACAGTTTATTAGGCACATTGGGACCCCTAACACCTGCTTCCTTGACCTCTTCCAGGAAAGATATATAGGACCATGAATGAAATAAAAAAAAAAAACAGTGATAAGAAGAATGGCTTTGCATCAAACATCAGCAAGTGAAGAGATGCATGCTGGAGTCTTTTAGGTTACTGCAGACAATGGGGGAAGGCATGGAAGTATCTCAGCCCAGTTCTGGATGCCAGGCTGTTTATCTCTAAGTAACATCAGCACCAAGTAAGAACAGCCACCTGCCCTAGCTCCATCTCAGAGAGTCACAACAGGATGTGGTTTGACATTTACCAGGTCCTACATCTTGGGTGCCTGTGAAAGTTCCTCCCCTCACCCACATTCTGAGCATTTTGGGAACCACACTTGCCACATCCTGCCCACAAGCTCTTCTTATGCAGTTCTTTCTACATTGGCCTCTAGCTATCACCATGACAGTGAGGAAGAACAAGATGGGCAAGGAGGGACTCTAAAGGGGAATCCATATATCTCAGCTCAAGCCCCCCACCTAACCTCTCTCACACCTGCTGGAGGTCACACAGGAAATAGAAGCCTACAGTGTGCCCCTTGGAGACAGCTGCGATAACTGCTCTGACCTCATTGGGGTTCCTCTGGTCCCACATCTCTCCGACACTCCCTCTTCCCACCTGTCCCACACTCCCTCCAACTTCTCTTCACATGTATTCTTCCATTTCCTTCTACTAATGTAATGAGAGTCCATTTAAGTAATGAGTCATGGGAACGGAGACTAAATAACAAACAGAATGCAAAATGGATAGTCTCTTGACATGTGAACTTCTGTCTGGATTGCACTGGCTGGCTTTTACTGAGGTATATCCTCTGTGAATAAAGCCTGAAAGGTCCATGTGTTTTAGATTTCCCATCCCATATGGGTAAGATGAGGAAGAGAACTACATACAATACAGGAAAGAATAGAAAGCCAGACCTTCAGAAACTCCCAAAGGTGGGAGTGGGAAGTCAGTCTCAAGATCCACACAAACCAGTCCTACTCTATAGCAGTCTATTAACTGCCCATCTCATACTCAACATAAATCATACAGTCCTGGAAAATCATATGAAGTAGCCCAGTCTTAGAGTCAGCTGCTTCCCAAGGTGGGGCCTTTCTCTACCTTCCTAAAGAGGTCAAGAGGCCCCAGGGTGTCGCCACATCACTCCCATGATGGCTGAGATCCCTGAGGGCAGTCTCTCTGACTTCCATGGTCCTCAGTAACGCATGTGTGAAAAACATGTGAATGAGAGATATGGGAATAGTTATGTCAGCACACCTATTAAAGTCAGAGTCAAAATTGGAGTCCCTGTGGTTCTCCAGAAAATAGCCACATCTAGCCAGGAAGCATGAGATTGATGTTGGCAGGGGGTGGCACCTATGATTAGGATATGCCATCCTGAACTGCCTTCCCATTTCCTCTGTAGTTACAGTGACTGGGGTTGTGGGTTCTGGGTGCTATGGAAACAGTTACGGCAATAGGATCCTTATGCACGAATAGGAGCCGAAAACTAAATGCAGGATGCTAACTTGTTCTAGTGTGTATAATACCTGGTTTTCAAGGCCTCCTTTTTTTTTTCTTTTAATTATTTTTTCTTTCATTTTTCTTTACTAAGAAATTTTCTACTCACTCCACATGCTATCCACAGACCCCCCTCCTCCCTTCTCTCACCCCCTAGCCCTCTTTCCCATGCCACCCCGCATCCCTAGATCCCCCAAATCGAGGTCTTCCATGGGGAGTCAGCAGAGCTCAGCTTAAACAGCCTCTTGTGGTCTATGGATGTGCTAGGTTACTCGCAGCCACCACCATGACTTTTTCCTCCCTCACTACTTTCCAGATCTTAAATTCACTGAGACCTCTGTGTTTCTATTCAAACAACCCACTCATTTGGAATGAAATTGTATTAAATCTAGCTAAAATTGTTTCTTTTTTTAAAGTAAGTTTTCTAGACTTTATCTACAGAGCTACACAGGGATGAAACCTCTGTTTAAAGTGTTTCACGTATGACACTCGATTAACGACAACACCTGTGATGTTTCTCTTTGAAGACAGACCCTGAGGCAGCGTAGCGTGCCAACAAGAAAGATCGAGGATCAATTTAGAGTAGACCCAGTATGTGGTACAATTGGCACAGGTTTGCCACACAAGTGTATTTACCATTCTAATGTTTGTTACATATTTTCTGTTTAAATGTTTAAAAATGAGATAATTTGGAGGGGCTGTAATCAAAATGCTTTGTATGCTTCGAGAGGAAAAAGACACCTGCCAAAACTTAGTCTTTGTAATAGTACTTGGCAAAATATAATCTCACTTACTACCTAACAATCCACAGAGGCAACATTTACTGGTGAAGGATGTAAGATCTAGAGAGATTGCATAACTTCACTTAAGTCTTAGCAACTAGGAAATCTAGACTTGAAGCCAAATGTGTTACTTGTGACTTTGCCTGGTTCCATCTTTAATATGTCATTGTTTTAATCTTCATGACGGCTCTGTCTCCTAGCTACTTTGCACAGAGGTCATCCTTCAATTGTAATAGAGTTGGGCATTGTCACGTGTTCTGTTGATCACTTAGCATCACTCTTGATTTTTTTCTCTGTACATTAAATCATATTGAAAATAAACATAGGTCAGAATCAGCCTAGATATGTATGTGTGTGATGCCAGGAGCAGAGGATTTTAAGACTTCTTGTGCCCTCTTGTGGAGGAAAAGAGACATTGGGGGGAAATTCCTTTTTTTTAATTTTTTTTATTTTTTGAATTTATTTTATTTTATTTTACAATATAATTCAACTTTACAGATCAGCCATAGATTCCCCTGTTCTCCCCCCTCCTGCCCCGCCCCCCTCCCACCAGCCCACCCCCCATTTCCATTTCTCCTCCAGGTCTAGAGAGGACTGAGGGTTAAAGGAATCTCAGTTGCCAAGGTAACCAGTGTATTTCTTTCTAACCACTCACGTCAGTCTTTTTCTCTTCTTCATTTCCATCCAAGTCACTATTCCTTTTTAAACCTTTTCTATCAAGCATGGTCCTCCTCTTTATCCTCAGCCTCCTGTATTTCTTATGCCACCATCTGTCGGTCTCATCCCTCTTTCAATACAAAAGAAGAGATGAGAGACAGAGAACTGGGAAGTTTAAATGACAGCAAGAGCATTCTGGACCTGGTGGCACAGCTTACGAGGCTGAGGCAGGAGGGTAGCTTCAAATTTGAGGCAAGCCTTGACTACACAGTAGAATTTGTCTCAAAACAAAACAACAAAAACAGCAGTCATAATTCCTGAATGAACATTTTCTGTAAAACTTTTACATTTGGCCTTAGTCAGCATGCTGAGAACCTCCCTGTATTAATTTCTATCCTGCATACCTGTCTAATGACATCTTGTTCCTCCCTGATTAATGTCTCAGGCCCAAGCATCTATAAACATTCTAGCCTCAGCAGAAAGATGGAGAGACTCTCAGAGGTGAAATTAACTAATTGAGCTACATGAGTTGGCATTCCCCTACCTGCTCACCAGTCTACTTGGCATCACGTACAGCTACAGGTAGATCCCACTTCTCTTGGCCACATATGTCCATGAGTATGCCCAGTGCAGCTCAATAGGAGTTTTGGACAAGTGTAAGGTATTAGAGGAGAGTAGCATGCTTTGAGGACTGGCATATAATATCCTACTACCAGATACCCATAAACTGGAAACTTTGCTATGTGTAGGCAACTCACAAGTTCTACACATGGGAGTCATGGAATAGGGAATTTAATAAATTTCTTTGAAGAGCTCTGACTTGAATCATGTTGTTTTCTAGACTTCAACTTGGCTGACAGCCAGAAACTCAGTCACAAACCCCCTCCACCCATCCATCCCTAGTGAGGGCTCCTAGTGAGGTTGGTAGGACTAAGGAAAGGGTGTGGTTTTTGCACAGATGCCTGTCCCACCCCTCTCAGTGTGAGACTCCAAGCACAGAAGTAGAAGCCAGAGTGACTGAGGAGCAGCTTCTTAGAGCTCAGGGTGAACTGGCCATCCTTGGGCCTGGAGGCTGAGAGGTTCCGAGACACCACCGATTCTACGTCACCAACAGTGACAGAGTAGAAGAGCTGCTGGAGGGTCCCTCCTGTAGCCTGCCAGTACCAGTAGAGGTTGGGGTTTGATTTCCCTTTAATGGTACACTCCAGAGAGAATGAACTGCCCACAGGCTGCACCCTGACAGCTGGCCATTGGTGGATAATCTGAGTACTGACACCTGTAAAAAAGAGAAAGAGTTATTTAGAGAAGAAGCCCCCTAGTTAGTGAAAGTGCTACACCTTTATTTTCTTGTGGCTCTGGCACACGGAATCAATCCCAGGGAGCAATGCTCTGGAAGAGCTAGGGTGAAAAATGTTCCAGGGCAATGGGAGACAAGGAATTCCAAGTCCTTTCTAAATGATATGAAACTGAGAGCCAATCCTGCAAATGGGGTGAAAGACCAATGCATATCTTGGTAATTGGGAGGGAATGCGGTCAAGAGAGGCAAGCTAGCAGTAAAGACTCCAGGTTAAAGGTATTGGGATGGGAGCAAAGATTTGAAGGGAGGCCTTCCAGTGGGGAGAGCACCCACCCAAAAAAGTGCCCAGGAGGAAGGCAAGGAGGGAGTAGAGCATAGTTCAAGATGGTCTTTGCCTAGGCTTGTCTGCTCCGCACTTCCTCTTCTAGGCCAGAGATGCACAGTCCCCTCCCACCACAAGACAAGCTGCCAGAGTGGAGGTTTAAATCCCCTTGAGCTGGGGAGGAAATGAGGCTGGGCTTTCTTAAGCAGGTGGTGAATCATCCCCACCCTCCCTGGGAACCAGCTGTGCTCTGCACTTGTTAGCATTATTGCAATCCCGCTGATGTTCTGGTATGTAAATATAGTTAATGATTCATTATTTACCTGCAAACAAACTCTCTGTCTCGGTCCTCCTGGAGTCATCAGGGTGTCTTTGACTATCAGAGTAACTAGTGCTACTAGGATAATGAAAGGGAACTTTGGTCAGTGTCAGAACATATCACCTGGATGGCTGGAAAGCAGGGACGTAAAAGCAGACAGCAGCTCAAGAGATTTAGGTCTCTAGGATTTTCAAAGGAGAAAAGTGTAGTTCTGAGTAAAGGAAGCTGCTATGACAGCCAACAGGGAGAGTGACCACATCCTCTTCATCCCCGGAAGGTAGGACTAGAGACCTGGACTGGCAGAATTCACTACTGAAGGGATCAAAGCTGGACTCTGTGTTCCATGTGCCTCCAAAGGCCCATCTAGGTCTATTTTTTTCCCCTTTAGTTATAACATGAGGCAGAGAACTCATCTCATAACGCCTTGGAATTCAATGGGTCTAGGTCAGTACTAGAATTCTTTCCTTTGGCTGTGTAGGAAGCCTGTGCTAATTCTGATCCTTACTTGTCTTGTGTTTTAGATGTGACAAATAATACCCAATGAGAAGGACTACAACACCAATAAATGACAAATGGCTCAAGGATGTGTTGTGCCTGGTACAGAGCGAGCACTCTTACAAATATTGCCTTTAAAGCCAAGCAAGTAGTCAAGACTTGAAGATTCACAAGGGGAAGATTCGGCAGGTAGGAGCCGAAGATGACAGAGACGCAAGAAGTATAATGACACTGAGCTGAGAGGGAATGCCTAAAAGGCAGTTTGGTGGAGCTTCATTCCACTGGGATGAGACATAACACCCCAAGATTCTTGGAGGACAGCCAATTGGTCCCTTAGAACCTCACTTACGCTGTTCTTTGTTCTCTGAAGCATTCATTTATAAAACAATTATTCAATCTTAGATGTGGGCGAGTGGTTTAAAGTGAGGACCTGGAAAAGGAAACAGTAGACATGGCCAACCAGGGAGGTGGAGCCTGAAGCAAATGAGGTGTTGGAAGTGCTTCCCCACTTCGTAGGGGGCTGGTGACCTAATGCATTTGTTGTTGATGCTGTTGCTGTAACAGCACAGCTTAATTAATATTGGAGCTCTTCCTTCTGATGGCTTCAGTTGCAGCACTTTCCATTTGTTTACATCTGAGTGCGCCATGTTTATGAAGGGCATGCTTCGTTTGGTTGTTATTTTTCATCTTTTCTAAGTCTAATTAGCCCTCTTACAACATTTATTTTACCGAGAAAGCAAGTGATACACATAGTGTGCGTGCAATAAACACTTAGAAATATGTTGAAAAATAGCTATAGGCAACGCAGGAAGCCAATGCTGTTGGAAAATTGCTCAGTCTCGGTTTATGTAAATCTCTTGATAGAACTTGATAGAACACATCAAGCCAGGATTTGGGGGACTGGACCCAAGATAACAAACACACGTACATTCTTCAGCTGCCTTTGTCCATTTATTCACTCCTCTCTGTTCCTGGTTTGATTTTTTTCAAGGGGGAGCAGCAGGGTGGAGGGAGGGTCCTTGCGTGAGAAGTAAGCACAGAGAAGAGGGGAGGTAGGTAGTGTCAGCAGAGAAAAGTGAATTAATTACTCCTGCTTTCAGTGGGACTGCATCGTATTTTCATTAGGCTGGCAGATTTAGCTGCCATCCCAGCCCAAGAGACCTGACGTAATCAGTTGGTCATACCGGCTCAGTCTCACTGCCAAATGTAGAAACAACACTGTCTTCCTCCTTCGGTGTGAAATAGCAGATTGGGGGTGAGGAGGCATATCAGTCAGATCAGAATAACCAGCTGGCTCCTAAATCCTGATCATTATCACAATTCTAGCTTGAAGTTCCTTCCATATGGCTGATGCCTTAGAGAAAAAAAAAAAGCTCTTTTCCTTCTCCATCACCATCTGCAACACTGCTTATTCATTCAGTCATTCAAGGCATTCATCTGTTGGTGGGGATGTGAACTCTGGGCTCGGTGGCTGCAGGTCTTTGAAAGGGAAGGATCTGGCCACATCTAGCCCTAATGAGGTGTTCACTAGACCAGGTAATCAGAGGCTGGCTTGACCGGTGGCTGCCTCTTTCCTTAATCTTTTAAGGTACTTGTCGGTGGGGGCCCATTTCTCTGGTAAACCTCCTATCAAATCCTTTTGTTACCTTCTTGGGCTCTCCCCGCACCCCCCAGACTATCCTAGACTTGATTCTTAATGAATCACATGAAGAGAATGACTATATTAGTCACCACCTCTTTATCATTTATAAACTTTTGTGTCTATATAATAAACTTGGAAGACATTTGTGAAGGCTCTTTGTTCCTCTACAAGAGTTAAAAATGACTACAGCTTATGGAAAGGGGCAGAGAGCCAGTCAAAGTCACGTGTCTGAGTTTCCTGTTGTGGCTTGCACGTGTCCTCCAAGGCATATGTATTGAAAACTTAATCACTACTCCAACAGCGATAATAACCTTCAAGTGTGATTAGACCATGAAGGCTTGGCTCTTAAGAATGAATTAATCCTGTTATAGTGGGAGTGAGTTCCTTAAAATGATAAGCTTGGCATGTTCTCTCTCTCTCTCTCTCTCTCTCTCTCTCTCTCTCTCT
>CABHPQ010173877.1:0-42498 GCA_902168405.1 Peromyscus aztecus | reverse complement strand
CACACACACACACATATACACACACACACACACACACACACACACTTTCTCTGCCTCCCTCCCTTTCCCTCTCTCTCCCCTCCCTCTTCTTCTCCCTCTCTCTATCTTTTCTCATTTCCTCTGTTTCTCCTCTCTCTATTTCTCTCTCCCTCCCTCTCTCCTTCCCTATTTCTTATTGTCCTTCTTTTTATTCCTTTTTCTTCCTACTTTTCTTCTTGCACTTCTATCATGAAATAGCATAACAAGAAGTCTTTTTCTAGATACCAGGCCCTTGGTCTTGGACATTGCAGCCTCTGGAATAATAAACAAATAAATTTCTGCTCATTATAAAGTACCAGTTTGTAGTGGTCCATTACAGCACCACAAAATAGACTACAATAATGTCCTTCTCTTTGCTTATATGAGTCCTAATCAGATAAAGGGTTGAGAGAGAGAGATGGAGAGAGCAAAACTAGAAACTCAATCCTGACAGCAGAAGAGAATTGTGATTATTATCTGTGTAGGGAAACAAGATCCTATATCCCTGACATGTTATTCTGGCTAGAACCTGGAAAGCAGACATGCATGTGGTGAGTGAAATTATGGCATCCCAATGATGTCCACACCCTAAACCCCAATAACCTACACAATGCTTGTTTACCTCTTTGTCAAAGAAGAAATTAAGATTTTTTTTAAAGGATTTATTTATTTATTTATTTATCATGTATACAGTGTTCTGTTTGCATGTATCCCTGCAGGCCAGAAGGGGGCGCCAGATTTCATTACAGATGGTTGTGAGCCACCATGTGGTTGCTGGGAATTGAACTCAGGACCTCTGGAAGAACAGCCAGTGTTCTTAACCTCTGAGCCATCTCTCCAGCCCCAGAAATTAAGATTTCTTATTGGACAATCTTAAGTTAGGGAGTGTATCCAGAATTTTCTAGTGTGTTCAGTGTAATCACAATAGTCCTTGAACATGGTTAAGGAAAGCAGAAGAAAATGAAATGCAGCCAAGGACAAGGTGTAAGGGATTGTTAGACTACTGGCTTTGAAAACAGGAAATGGGTATGAGTCAAGGATGACAGGCAGCTTCTAGAAGCTTTAGAAGGCTTCAAAGTGGCCATCAGAATGATTTCTAGGCCTTGCACAGCAGGTGGTACAGTGATCCCTGACAGAAATGAACAGAGACCTTGATGGCCCTAGCCCAAAGCTATGAAGTGTTTTCTTAGGCAGCAATACATAAAGAGAAATCCAAACCAAACACAGTATGAGGTAGGCTAGGAAGACAGGGAAAAGTAGGAAGACATGAGCCCCTCACTAGGGAACCAGCTGAGAAGCAAGAGTTCCAGCACCAGCAGTATTTGCTGTGAAGGTGGCTCACATAAAGCATTCATTTCATACATAATTGTTATGCTAAAATAGCAGTGACCCAGGCTGACAGCATGAATGTATGTGACTTGGGTAGGGCCTCTTTCCTGTCTCATAGTTTCTGGGAGTCTCAAGCAAGACTGAACGTTAACTTTGTGCATCCCTGTGGCCTAAACATTTACCCCATCAATTGCAGCCTTGTCGGTACAGCCCTGAAATCACCCAGTAATCATTTAGTTTCCCTAGAAATAGGTCTCTAACAGCCTCAAAATCTACCAAAATAGTACTTATGGACAACGTGAAGACAATTTTGTAAGACTCTCTAAGAAACTCGCACCCGGCTTTGGAATGTGTCTTACTTCTCCAGAGCCTCTTTTCAAATTCTCAATATTCATGTCTATAATCTACTTAAAAATTCTTATAAACTCCATCTCTGTTCTATACTGGCTCATCCTGAAAGTCTTTTCACTGAAGCTAAGAATCCTAATGTGGTGGTATTATGTTCCCCAAAGTATTGTGCACCCTAATAAACTTATCTGGGGTCAGAGACAGAACAGCCACTAGATACAAAGGCTAGAAAATGGTGGCACTCACACCTTTAATCCTAGCATTCCAGAGGTAGAAATCCCTCTGGATCTCTGTGAGTTCAAGGCCACATTGGAAACAGCCAGACATGGTGACACACGCCTTTAATCCCAAGAAGTGAGCCTTTAATCCCAGGGAGTGATGGCAAAAACAGAAAGATGTATAAGGCGTGAAGACCAGAAACTAGAAGCTTTTGACTGGTTAAGCATTCAGGCTTTCGAGCAGCAGTTCAGCTGAGAGCCACTGGGATGAGGACACAGAAGCTTCCAGTCTGAGGAAACAGGATCAGCTGAGGAACTGGTGAGATGAGGTAGCTGTGGCTTGTTCTGCTTGTCTGATCTTCTAGCATTCACCCCAATAACTGGCCTCAGGTTTGATTTTATTAATAAGCACTTTTAAGATTCATGCTACATCCTAGTTACGCCTGAGTAGAGTTGTCACCTGTTCTAAGAAACAAACACATGCGAAGACACTGTCCATGGCTGGGGGCAGCCACTAAGAATAAGCAGGCAGACTACTCCAAATTCACCAGGGCTAGAAATAGGTGGCATCTTTACAAGCCAGAATAGAAAGATCTCATTCAGCCGGTACTAAACAGAATCCTGACAAGCATATTATTTCAGCCACGGGGCTAATTAGCCATGTATGAAAGGTTTTATTTTAGATATGACTTACAAACCTTCAAAGCAAGACTTGAAAATGTCAGCCTGTTTCCATATAATTACTGCACCACCAAACACAATCCAGAGGTTTTCAAAGGGCTGCAAATACTCCACCAGAATAGAACTCAGATATTTGATATCTAATAAAAATATGTAAGAAAAGAAATATTGTCCATAAAAAGGAGAAAAATCACTTAATGGAGACAGATTGAGGAATGATGCATGTGACAGAAGCAATATCCCTATTAGTAGGGGTATTAAAGATTAATATGTGTTATACATTCAACATGGAAAAAGAAAGTATAATAATTAATAAGAGATATGAAAAATAAAGACTGAAATAAAATATCTTTAAATGAAAAAGTGCAATGAATATGATTTGAAAGTATATTACATTTTATTAACAGAATATTAGATATTTCAGTTTGAACATAAAGAAAAAGTAATAAATATTATCTAGAATAAAAATGGGTAGAAAAAATACTATAAAAATACTATAAAAAAAAGGTGAATTTTAGGCCAACTTCAGGCCAACTAATATTGAGAGTTTCAAAAGAGTGTCAAATTGATCAGAGTAAGAGATGCCTAGATTAGTAAAATACACATAAGTAGGTGTTTAAGATGAATAGATCATGAGGGCTCTGACGTAAGCAGTGGTTTAATCCACTTATGGATTCAAAGCTTGAGTGGACTCTGAAGTGTATGTGGGGAGGGGAACCATAGCAGACCATGGCAGCAGATACTTAAAGGTACATTTTGTCTCTAACACCTTCCTTTCATTACTTTTTACATTCCTAGCTGCCACATTGCTTAAAATCAACAAGGCAGAAAAAGCTCTTGTGCTTGGGGATGGATCTCACCCCCAAGGCAGAGTGGCTCCTTAGCGTGCATAAGAACTTGAAATCAGTTTCAACAACTTTAAAATGAAATAAACAAATAGATATCAAAGAGCAAGGCATGGTGGTGTTCCCCTGTAATTCCAGCACTACGCAGGCTAAGGCAGGAAGATCGCAAATTTTAGACTAGCTTGGGTTCATAACAAGTTCCAGGGCAACCGAGACAGAAATAAGAAGTTATCAACAACAGACTGAAGGGGAATGGGGAGATGTCTAAGTTACTAAAGTACTTCCATGAAGACCTGTCTTTAATCCCATAATCCACATAAAAAAAAGTAGAGTATGGCAGTGTGTGCCTATAATCTCAGCACTGGGAGGAGGCCATGACAGGATGATTCCTGGGACTTCCTTGCCAATCTAGCCGAATTAATGAGATGTAAAATTCAATGAGAAACTCTGTCTCAAAAACTAATATGAAAAGCTACTGAAGAAGACACCCGGTATTGACCTTTGGCCTTCGTACACACCCATCATGCGTAAGTGCCCCCTGACAGAAAAATGTTAAGAAATCTGAAAAAGCAGCCACAGAGTAAAAGACACAGTATGTGCACTTGAATAAAGGTGCCAGAGTCCAGGGCAAAGACAACAGCTCTAAAGTAAGGAGGGAATCTACAAATCTAGAATGGTGTCCAATGAAAATACCTTGCAAAAGCACTTGGTAAGTTTTTCTTGGGTATGCAAAATTTAAAATACCAAAAATTGTCAACAGGAAGGAGGAATACACTATAAGAAGTATTAAAATATATCTTTCAGGGAAATGAAGAAAAAATTCCAGATGGCATTAGTATTCCAGCTCTGGGTGTGGTTAAAAAAGAAGAAAAATTGATGGGACTTAACGCTTTAGCAAATATTGTGGATATTGCACTTTAGCAAATATTGTGAATATTGCAGTCAGGCTAGATTCAAGCTGTCAACAGTTTAACAACTAGTTCACGAAATTCCTTAACATGTAAGCATTAGGTCTCCTGAGCTACTCCAAGTTAAATAATGATGGCGAAACATCAGTTGCAGATGTCAGTTAAGTATTAAAGCAATATTCATCTTATATTTTAATTTAAAAATAATTCTCTTTTATTTCCAGTCAAAATGAGCTATGAGACAAAATATATGTCAACTATTTTCAAGTTATTAGACAGCATACCTGGTCTAACCCTGATCCTTTAAAGCAGCTCCAGGCCATAGCACAAAAAAGCAACTCCCTACTGCCACCCCAGGGAGAGACAAGCAAAAGTCCTGAGTTCAAGAGACAGGGGGAGTAAGGCAGGTGCATTGCATAGGGCAGAGTATGGGAAGAAAGGGGTGAACAGACAGAAGGTTCCAGGAAGCATCCACATTGGAAAAGTGCTGCTCAAAGCACAGATGTGGAAGTCTGCCCAAGATGGGGAAGGTAACTGCATAAAAGAGTGAAGAGAATACTCATCCAGTTTCAAAGGGGAAAGGAATGGTGTATATTCTCCCCAGTGAGACTGGAAAACCTTAAAATTCACTGGACATTGGATATCAGATTCCTAAGTATTTTTTTTCCTTTTGTTGAAAATAGATCCTTTTTCTCACATAATATATTCTGATCATGATTTCCCCCTCTCTCTACTCCTCCCAGTTCCTCCCTGTCAATGTTATTCATTAAGCCATGCTGTTTACCTCGCAGGAAAAAACCACGAGGTACAACAAGGCCCACTATAAGAGTTTATTGGGGGAAGGGGAGCAGAAGGGGAGCTTAGGCCTATGGAAATGGTGGTGCAAGGAGAAGGGGGAGGGGCATGTGGGAGCCTCTTTTATGGGTCCCCTCACACATGCGCACATGGGCTTACGCAGCTACACCACGCATGCACATAGATTTTATGTGATCACACTGCACGCAAATTATGTGACCAGGCAGCGCATGGATTACGTAGAATCTGGAATGACTAAGCGTCTTGCATGTGCATGCGGGGTCATGGGGGAGTGCTAGAAATTCTATCACTCCCCGCATCGTCTCTCATCAATACTCACCCGCTTACTGTCTCTCATTAGAAAACAAACAGGCTTCTAAGGAATAATAATAAAATAATTATACAAACCCAAACCTAACATATCAGAACAGGACAAAACCAAACAGAAGGAAAAGAGCTTAAGGAAAAGGCACAAGAAACAGAGACCCACTCAGGAATCCCATAAAAACACTAAACTGGAAGACATAATATGTAAGTGACAGACCCATGCAGGCTATGTACATGCTGTCTCAGTATCTGAGAGTTCATATTAGCTTTGATCAAGTTGATTTAGAAGGCCTTGTTTCCTTGGTGTAAACACTGACAAACTCTTTCTGCCTTCTCTTCTGCAGAGTTCCCTGAGCCCTGAGAGATTTGGAGGAGACATTTCATTTAGATCTGAGTGTTCCAAGGTCTCTCACTCTCTGCATAATGTCTGGCTGTGTGTCTCCATATTTATTCCCGTCGATTGCAAGAGCAAGCTTTTCTGATGATGGCTGAGCAAGATGCTGACTTATGAGTATAACAGAATCATTTTCCTAATACTTTTTATTTTTGAAAAACAGCAGTATTTGGTTTTACCCAGCCATCTAGTCTCAGGTTCTTGGCTCCCCAAGCTGTGTCTGGTAGAGTGGGCCTTCATTCAAATCAGATATTGGGTGGTTACTCCCACAAGCTTTGTGCCACTATTGCGCCTGAATATCTTGCAGACAGGGTATAATTGCAGAACAAAAGATTTGAAGCTGGGTTGGTGTTTATGTCTCTCTTTTGGTAGCATGCAGACTACTTTCCTGTACCACAGATACTAGAATATAGGAGTGAATGGTCTATACAGATACCAGCTCAACTTCTCCATGTTCACTGAGTTGTGTAGGTGTTGTCTTCAGCAATGAGGTCTTGCTGTCAGTTTGTGGAGAGCAACCTATAGTCTTGGCAACAGCCTGGGTTATTTGGGGATTTCTATATACCTCTTTAGTCAACAACTCAATTAGATGTAAGCCATTTCTGGTACTGGAAGTTTCATTTGGTGACAAGTGATGGCTATTTGGGGCTATATCCCCCATTATTTTGCCATTTCATATAGATCACCTTCATATATGTATACATTCTAGGAAGTTTCTACTATATTAGGTTCCCATACTATCCCTCAAAAGGCCTTTAATTTTAGCTTTCTCTTAAGATGTTTCCTTCCTCATCTCCCTCTTGGCTCCCCCTCCATACTTGATCCTCTTGTTCCAGCCTCCCATCCATCTATAACATCTATTTTATTTCCCTTTCCTAGGGAGATTTAGCTCTTCCCTTAGTTCAATACTGTATGCCAAACCTATGTAGTTTTATGGATTATTATTTGGCTGTCATTTATTTAACAGCTAATATCCACATATAAGCAAATACACACATTTCTCTTTCTGGGTCTGGGGTTACCTCACTCAGGATGATATTTTTCTAGTTCAATCCATTGGCCTGAAGTTTTCACTTTTTTAAAGTGAAAATAGATTCTTCTCTCATACAATAAATCCTGACCACAGTTTCCCCTTCCTCCACTCCTCCCAGTCTCCCCCAACCTCCCCTTTCCTCCAGATCCACTCCTGCTCCATTTCCCTTCGGAAAGGAGCAGGCCTCCAAGAAACAACCATCAAGTACAGTAAAACAAGATAAAATAAGACAAGTCAAAAGCCCTCATATCAAGACTGGACAAGGCAACCCAATAAGAAGAAAAGAATCATGGCTGAGTAATAAATACATCATTGTATACAAATATCACATTGCATTTGAACCATTCTTCTGTTGAAGGACATCTGTATCATTTTCGATTCCTGGCTATTATGAATAGAACAGCAATGACTAGAATTGAGCAAATATCTCTGTGGTAGGATAAAGTGACTTTTGGGTATGTGTACAAGAGTAGTGTGATAGTTTGAATGTATTTGGCCCCCATAATTTCATAAAGAGTAGCATTATTAGGAGGAATGGCTTTGTTGGACTGGGTATAGCCTTGTTGGAGGAAGTGTGTCATTGTGGGGATGGGCTTTGAGGTTTCCTATGATCAGGATACCACTCAGTGTCTCAGTTGACTTCCTGTTGCCTGTAAGAATTAAGACTTTCAGCTCCAGTACCACATCTGTCTACATGCTGCCAAGTGCCCCACCACGATGATAATGAACTGAACCCCTAAAACTATGAACAAGTCCCCCTCCAATTAAATGTTTTCCTTTATAAGAGTTGTTGTGGTCATGGTGCCTCTTTAGAGCAATAAAAACCCTAAGACAAGTAGTATACCTAGATCTTGAGGTATATCTATTACCATCTTCTGGAGGAAACTGTCACACTGATTTCCATAGTGGCTGTACACATTTACAGTCCCACCAGCAATGGATGAGTGTTCCCCTTCTCTACATCCTTGCCAGCATGAGCTGTCACTTGTTTTATTGATCTTAGCATCTCCGTTGGGTGTAAGATGAAATCTCAAAGTAGTTTTGATTTACGTTTATTTGATGACAAAAGATGCTGGACATTTCTTTAAGTGTTTTTCAGCCATTTAAATTTCCCCCTTTGAGAATTCTCTGTATAGATCTATACCCCATTTTTAAAATTTGGTTATTTGTTTTCTTAATAAATGGAATTGAATAGAAGACCCAGATATAAATCCACACACCTATGGACATGTGAATTTTGATAAAGAAGCCAGAAATACACACTGGAAAAAAGATAGAATCTTCAACAAATAGTGCTAGTCAAACTGGATGGCTCTATGTAGAAGAATCCAAATAGATCCATTCCTACCACCCTGCACAAAACTCCAGTCTAAATGGATCGAGGACCTCACATAAATTAGATACAATGATCCTGATAGATAAGAAACTGCATAATCCTAAGTGTTTTGACTTATGAGTAAAGAAAAATTGCCCTTGAGCTCAATGCTACTCTGCTCCCACCCAACAAATCTTTAAAGCCAAACTCTATAGAATTAGATTGCTAGCAGGAAATTTTTAAATGTTCTAAAATGGAGCTCAAGGATATTTACCAGAATATAACAATTCAAAAAAAGTAAAAATTAATGTGTAGCACTTAATTAAAATGTACTAGGCATGCAAAAAAATGTAGAAAAACACAATTTATAAAGATGACAAAAATGAATTAATTGAGCTGGCCCTGAAATGACACAGATGTCAGAATTAAAGACAAAGACATTAAGACAGTAATTATAACTGTGTACCATATGTTCAAGGGGAAGCTGAGAGATTGACTGTGTTAAATTCAGACAGGGAGGTATCCCAAAGCACCAAATCAAACTGATGGAGATTAAAAACTAAAATACATGACAAGAAAAACACACTTGATAAGATTAATGGTAGATCATACTATGTCAAAAAGCAAAATTAAAGCTTGATTGTAGTAATGAAAACAAACCACAGTGAGGTGCAGAGAGAAACATTTTTGAAAGCAAACAGATCATCAATAAATTACAGAAAAAATATAAAGTGATTTTGTATACTTGTAATTACACAGCATCACCAGACAGATCGATAAGAAAAATATAAAAATGAAAATAAATCACCATTAAAACTATAAAATAGGGAATTCTGACAGGTGTGATGAGTCACACCTGTAATTCCAGAATTTGGGAGGCAGAAACAGGAGCACAGCCATGAGTTAAAATAAATCACTATTAAAACTATAAAATAGGGAAATCTGACAGGTGTAATGGTTCACACCCAAATCTCAGAATTTGGGAGGCAGAAACGGGAGCACAGCCATGAGTTCAAAGCCAACCTGAGCTACACAGAGTTTTCCTGGACAGTCTTGGCTACAGAGTGAAATCATGACTAAAACTCATCAAGAACCCAAAACAAACAAAACAAAAAACAACAGAAATCAAGACTCAAGACGAATTAAATCTAAATTCACACACACACACACACACACACACACACACACACACACACACACACCATAAAAGAATATCATTTAAATTGTTCAAAACTTGTGTTAAAAAGAAAACATGGCTACTCTAACTGTATGGAAGTTCATTGAGATGTTTAGACTTTGGAGCTAGATAATTTGGGTGTGTGATGTTTTTTATTTGCACATTTTATATAATAAAGTTTATTTTCCTTTAATTTTAAAATAAAACAATAGGAACAGCCAGATTAAAACCATGTTTTGCACAGTACAAGAAGATAAATTTCCTGATAAAAGACAATACAGATATACTTTTTATATTTAAGAAACTGAAAAAAAATGTGCTGTTGTTTTTATCATAGCCATGGACAGGTTTCAGATGATCCCTAATCATCATTTTGATTTGCATGTCCTTGTGACAGTGAGTTGAGTATTATTCCACATGCTTAAAAAGTAGGGGTGTGTTTGTTTATTCTCTGAGAAAAACACTTTGCCATTTTGTAACCGAATTTTTTTGTCTTCTTTTGTTTTGAATCTCTACTTTTATAATTGGGCTCTATATATTCCTTCTATAATTTTAGATATTAACCAAATATTTTGCCTCATTTCAAGGGTCCCTTTTTCATTTCATAGATATTTCCTTTGTTCTGCAGAAAAAAATGTAGTTCAAGTTCAATTCCTTAGTTTCATTTGTTCTCACATATTTTCATTTTTTAGTTGTTGTAAATGGGCTTGCTTTGTCTTTCTGTTGACAGTTCAAGGTTAACATTTGAAAATGGAATTGCATTGTTCACAACGATTGGTTGTAAGTGAGGGCATAATAAAACCACCAAACTAGACCACCCCACGGGTAGAAAGGAAGGTTTTTAGGGCTCAAACTTCCAAGGTGACCTCTGGGTGGGGGTGTGACCGAAAGAAGCAAGATGGCAGAAAAGTAAGAGGATGGCAGTCTGCAGGTGGGGGTCTTTCAGCTGAGCAGGTGGTTCATGCTAACCTAGAACCAGATGCCCTTGCCTGAGGTAGCTGACCTTCGGGGTGGATTAAGGAGATCTTGGTAAACAGAAACCCTCAGATTCCTGAGAAATGCTGAAATTAGACTCCTGTTTACCCAATAGCAATTCTTTCGTTTATCCAATCAGAATCCTTCTGTTTGGAACATTGTCACCAACACTACCATTTTGGGAGCCCAATTGGAACCTAACATTTGTAACCAGAGACTTCTGAATTTGCTGACCAGTTCAAACATTTTATTTAAGGTTGAGTGCTTTATATTTTTCTACCCAAGACCATTGTATTTGTAGAGACAGTTCCCTCTTTGAGTTGGATGTCCAGGATGTTTTTGTTTTTGTTTTTTAAGTTTGGTGTGTGTGTGTGTGTGTGTGTGTGTTAGCTTTTTTAAAAAATTTTACCTAATTGACCCAACTGTGACTTCTTGAATGAGAAGAGTGAGTATAAAATCATGGATGAATGGATGTGTGTGTGTGTGTGTGTGTGTGTGTGTGTGTGTGTGTATAAAATAGATAGATAATAGACAGATAGATAATTAGATAGATAGATAGATAGATAGATAGATAGATAGATAGATAGATAGATCGATCTGGTGACATGCAGTTGAGGACCACAGTTTTTTTTAGATTTATTTTTATTTTTATGTGTTTGTGTGCCTGTGTGAGTTTATGTGCATCATGTGAGTGCAGGTGCCTGCAGGAGCCTGCAGGAGCCAGGCTATAGCCACAGTCTCTGGAGCTGGAGTTATAGGGCATTGTGACCCACCTTATACAGGTGCTAAGAACCAAACCTGAGTACTCTGGGAGAGCAATAAATGCTCTTTATTGTTGTTGTTGTTGTTATTATTATTATTATTATTATTAATTCTTCTCTCATACAATACATCCTGACCACAGTTCCCCCTCCTTACTCCTCCAAGTTTCTCTCCACCTCCCCTACCCCCCAGATTTTCTTCTCCTTCATTTCCTGTTAGAAAAGAGCAGGCCTCCCAGGTATATCAACCAAACATGGCACAATAAGATACAATAAGACTAGGCACATTACCTCATATTGAAGCTGGACATGGCAACCCAATAGGAGGAAAAGAGTCTCAAAAGGAGGCAAAAGATCCAGAGACAACCCCTCACTCCCACTGTTAGGAGTTCCACAAAAGCACCAAGCTAATAGCCATAGCATATATGCAGAGGAACTAGCACAGACCTGTGCAGGTCCCATAAGTACTCTTAAATACTGAACCATCTCTAGTCTAGCCCCTTGGTTCTGACTAAAAAGGAAAAGCTCCCAGCTCTTCACTATTGAATGTGTCAACTACACTTGTAATGCATGGCTTTTATTGTGCTAAAATACATTCTCTGTACCCAATTTTTGAGACTTTTTATGATGAAAGGATGCTGAATTTTATAATGCGTTTTAATCTGTTGAGGTGATCATGCTATTTGTTCTTAATTCTGTTGCTGTAGTATATCACATCTATTGATTTGCATATATTGAACCATCCTTGCATCTCAGGATAAATTCCATTTGATCATGGTGAATGATGTTTTTAATGTGATATTGAATTCAATTTGCTAGCATTTGATTGAAGATTTTTACATCTATGTCCACTAGGGATATTGATTGCTAATTTACTTTCTTGTAACATCCTAGGTTGGCTTTGGTCGGTCATTAATTCTAATCTCATTTTTCAAAGTTTTCATATACATCCTCTTTTTCAGTGTCTTAAAAGAGCTATATAGAGAAGAATCAGTGTTGATTCTCCTTTCAGTGTTTGACAGAATTTTCAGTGAGGTCATCAGCTTTTCTTTACAGGAGATTTTTAATTACTAAGCCATGATTATGTCTTAATTGACTGCTTGTTTTGGGGGGAGGAGGTTATGTATGTACATTCATGTGTGTGCTCATGCACATGATGATGCACATGTTTATGTGTATGGGCACACATGTGTGTGGACATATATGTAGAGGTCAGAGACTATTTCTGGCATAGTTGTTGTTCAGATACCATCCATCTCTGTTTTTGTTGTTCTTTTTTGTTTGTTTTTCTGAGAAGAGTTCTCTCACTGAAATGAGATAAAAAGTACACATTTTCTCATTCCATTGTCTAAAATTCTAGAAAATGCATGGCAATCTATAACAAGAAAAAGCAGAGGTATGGTGCAGAAGAGATGGTAGGATGACCAAAGTGCACAAGGAAGCTTTCGGGAGTGACACGGAAGTTCATCCCCTCAGTTTTGCTGATTGCTTCATAGGTGTTTAATAGGTTAGAATTTATCAAATGATACGTTTTAAATATTGCATTACTTGTTGAATACACCTTAAATAAAACTAGTATAAAAATAAATGTAATTAAGCATCTCAACAACAGAAAAACTATTGTGAACACTTGAACAAGAGAGCTTCATATGAATATAATGTTTTAATTAATTAATCACAGTTGATCACAAGCACAAGTGAGAAAGAAGTTTCATGCTGAAGACTTTCCAGAGAGATGAGTCAAACCATTTGCAGTGTGTACTGCATGGCAGAGCAGCATAAAGTCCCTCTTACACAGGTTGGTTCTTTTGCCACATTCCCATTCCAGATGCCAGTTACCTTTCCATCTGCCTTTCCACAGCTACTCTCATTATAGCACCAGACACTCAGTTTGAAAAGTGTTTCCAGGAAAACAACAACGTATTAGACCTACTTGACCAGTTCTTATTATACAGGCTTAATTAACCCTTGCCAGTGTTGCCCTCTGACCCACTTGCCTTTCACAAATGCAACTCACAAAAGAATTTTCTAGATAGTTAACTTCTCTATCCAGGAAACAGAAGAATCTTTTACTTAGAAAATTAAATTTTTATCGTCTTACTACACACACATACACCAAATGATTTTTTTTTTAAATGAAGAATTTGACTGAGTGAAATGGGATGATACAGATCACTTTCTATCCTGACCTTGAATTCAATTTACTGAAAAAGTCAAGCTTAAAGTATGTTTTTAATGGGACATCTGGATTAATGATGGCTACTTGGGAGTCGCCTACATAGAGCTTATGAAAGTACCAGTTGAAATGTTTCTACTGATGAGATCTCTAAAGAAGCAAGTGAAGAAAAAAATACCCAATAACAAAAAGAATTACTGACCGTCCACACTTTCAGACATAAGAGGAAACAGTTTGAGAAATGAAGGAGGTAATTCAGAGGCAAGTGGAATGGGATGGTGTATTGTTATGATTAGAAACATGAGAAACATAGGCAACACATGTGAAGAAGATATTTCAAGATCAATAAAAGTAGGACTTAGTATCATCACTAATCTCACTGACTGGAGGAGCCAAGAGTAGCAGATATGGAGCACTCATGGACAGTCTTAAGGATGCAGGGTGCAGAGAAAAAAGGAAGTGCTGGAGTAGAATGCACTCTTATGCCAATGTTTTGGCAATTCAATTATATTTGAAAGCCAAGAGGAAGAAATCTGTGAAAATAGAACATCTAAGAATGCTAAGGGAGAATATAGTAGAAAATAAAAGAATCACAAAGAAATGATTTCACTAAGAAGTGGATTTCCTCCTCTGAAGTAGGATGAAAAGAAGGAAAATGTGTACACATAGACTTTCAATGAAGAAGACCAATACTCTCATAAAGAGATGCTTTATCTCACTAATTATCAGCGCAAATTTAAAAACTGGATATAAAGATTTTCAAAATTAAAAGAATCAATATTATCTAAGTTGGTGAGCATGTGGGGAACATTTTCACATCCAGCAGGAAAGTAAACTTCAGCTGACTTTGTGGTGGGAACTTAGCTAAGTTCATTAAAAATGTACATGCCATTTGCTCTACAACACAATGAAAGAATTCCATAAAACATATATGTATTTGAGTCATTAATGCGAATTAAATTATAGTATTATTTATAAACAGTAAGACATATGGAGCATGTACGTATCTGTCAGTAAACAAATGGGCAGAAAATTATCCATGCCATGCTGTATGGGAATTGAAATGAATGAAAGAGAGCAATGTGTGGTAACATGGAAAAATTCCAAAGACATATTATTCAATTGCAAAGGCAAGTTGCCAAAGCAACATGCATGAAGCAATATGGTTTCTGTAAAAATATGCTAATGAATACATATGCAAACCAGTCTATATGTATATATTGGTTGTAGGTGTGTATATATATATATATATATATATATATTGGTTTATATGCATAAATACATACATGTGTACATACGCATTTCCATTCATTCTGTCTATAGTGATGAGCATTTTACATTTTCATTTTACTGACTTTGTGTGGAATACAAAAATGCATAAAAAGAAAGGCTAGAAAAGGGCACACCTAACTGATAATGATGATTATTTCTGCGTAGAAAGGTCAGGAAAGGGGTATTGCCAGGAGAGACTTGATTTCACTTGTAGTGCACATTTTCGAGTGATATAAAATATAAGATCCAAGGAGATACTCAATAGAAGACCGTTGGCATAAATAAAGTCCAGAGCGGGGGAAACATGAATCAGAGCCTGAATCATCCTTGGATGTGGAAATGGGTCAGCAGAGACTGTGAAGCCATCAATTTCAAGTAGGCTGTAGTCATAAAAGGAAGAGTTCAAAGGATAGCAAATAGAAAAATGGGAGTAGTGATGACCAAAAGCAAGGTCAGCCCACCCCCTGCCGTGCACCTGCCTCTGGTACTCATTTTGGAGATGTCTGAATGGAAAAGTAGGGTGTCTGATGCCAGAACAGAAAGACGGGTTTTAGATTGCACAAGTTGGGAACCTAGAAAACGTTGAGAGAAAAAGAGAACAGTGTGTGTGAAGAGCAGGTGCTAGCTAACTGCACAGTAAGGATGATTCTGTGTGCTAGAAGAGGATGGCCAATAAGAGCTAGTCACAGTGGACAGGGTAGAGGGCAAATTGAAGAGCACTGGTTGTAGTTAATTGGGATTATAAAAATATTTGGGCAGGCGGCAAGGAAGAGAACCATTCAGGAGAAAGTTGAGGTGAAACCTGGAATGTCTGGTTGCTGTTACCCCAAGACCGTGGTGTGTCGAAACAGGAAAATCATGTTCAGGAGGCAAGAGGCCAGTGGATGCAAATATGTACACACACACACTTTCTCTCTCACTCACACTCCCTAAGATTCGAATGCAAGTCTCCTAATGAGTCACAACATTAGCAACAATGACCTGACCTGTCAGGTATGTTTATTCAGGACTCAGTAAGAGCAGCCAGGATGTGCGAATTTCATTTTCCATCTCCCTTTGAAGTTTCTTGCTGTGCTCTGTTCAAAGTTTGTGCTAGATTCTAATTGAATTATCTCTCGCTGAAGGAAGCTGAGACAGAAGCGGCTTGGACAAGTTTCAGGACCGTAAAGAGTTGCCAAAGGAAGTGTTTATGAACAAAGAAACCGACTTTATATGTAAATTGAAAATAAATTACAAAGAATTTTCCAAAATAAGTTTTTAGATTAGGGACAAAAGAATTAGCCTGTTTCTTTTCTTTTCTTTCTTTTTTTTTTTTCTAACAAGTAACATGGGTACTTGCTGCGTCCCCTGAAATCAAGTTTTTTTCAGACCTTGCCACCCTTAAAGTAAAGCTCCACAATGCTGGAGGCAGTTGGCAAGCATCCCATATAACAAATGAGGGCATTGAGGCTTGGAGAGACTGAATTACTTGCCCAGGGTCACACCACACAGGCAGCATCTGGGTCCAATCTAACACCGACTGACGACAAGGCTCAAGTGTTTAATCTGCACAGTGTCTTAATTTCTCATCACAGGGAGAGCAGTAGGGAGTCCATTGCTACTGTGCGGAGGCAATGCCTTCCTCCATCTCTATTAGAGCTCATTGCTCCACAGGCACAGTTCTTAATAACTTTATCCTGAGAAGGACCATGTAATACAAGAGCTTTTCTTACCACCCCCACTCGACAGACAAGAAACAGAGAGGCAGATGGGTTATATATTTCTGCCCACAGCCACAAGCTTAGATAGTAGTTGAGCTGAGATAGCAAACAAGCAAGGTGAGCTGTGCTATATTGGGGTAGATGTTTGTCTTTACTGCTTTGTTGATAAAGGAACAAGAGAAAAACCCAGGTACAGAGACAAAAGATTCTAATTCATTTCCCTCTTAACAACAGTGTTGAGCAGACAAAACCAGCACAAAACTGGACCGCATTTTTGTCTGTGCATTCTGGGTCATGAGAGTTGAAAATAATTTGGAAAGCTAAGAAGAAGCATGTCATGGAAATTTAGAATTTTGGGGTTCTTAAGCATCTCTTGAAACTAAAGCTTTCTGCACTGAGCAAAGTAATTCAAGGACAGTTTGTAAAGTTGTCAGGGAATATGGGAAATTAGATTTAAGAAAAGGAAAATTTGAATGAAGCGCAAAATAATAATAAACATTTGTTGGGCATTTACACGTCAGATACCGCAACACAGCACAACCCACTCCATGTTAGGATAATTCCTGGTTTTCTCCCTCTGTATTAGAACAATCAGATTCTCTCCCAGAGCACTGAGTCATCAGCCAGTGGAGAGAAAATTGGAACCCAAGGCCAATAAGATCTCATTAGATGCATTTCACTCAAAAATGTCATTAAGTTAACAAGGGCCAAATCTTTGGATTCTGAGATTCTATGACTCTAGAAATAATAGATAATAATAATAGGCTTTCTAAGAACATAGTCAAAAAAGATAAGTTAAAAAAGAAAGAAAGAAAGAAAGAAAAGAAAAAAGAAATGCTTGAAGACTTGATTATAAGAGAATATAAAATGTAAGGAGGAAGGGAAAGAACAGAGAGAGAGAGAGAGAGAGAGAGAGAGAGAGAGAGAGAGAGAGAGAGAGAGAGAGAACCAGATACCCATGCTATACTGACATAGAATTAAGGAGCTACCATGTTTGCAGTATGGAGAGAAACCGCAAGGTCTAAGAACATTGCACAAGGAGTAGCAGCTGACTTAATGGAGTGTAAGATGGGACTAGATGTCAGTAGAAGATTTATTAGGACACAGAGAGGGCCAAGCAGAGAAATGCCTGGATACGCGGCTTCTTTAAGCTACAGATTTCCCAAAGATGCCATTGTTTCATTTGATCACAGTGGGGGAATAAAAGGAGAGCCTTGCATCGAAGTGTGCCTGTGAGGCTTTATTTTATAAATTTTCCATTAAATTTGAAGTATATTTAAATCAAATGTGCCTTTCTACTCATGAAGAAATGACCCATTGCTTCAAGAAGCCAGTGAGGAACAATGTGGGTGATTCGGTTGCTCTGCACAGCTGGGTAGGGGCTGAAGGAGTGACATCTACCTTTTCCTGTGAAATTTGAAAGTCAGGCTGGGTGAAAAGGAGGGAGCTCCTGAAACAGATGAAAAAAAGGTTATCCCAAGCTGTCAGTGGTCAGGTACAGTTCAGAGGCTCCTCTCAATAATCTATCAGGTCTGAGGTGAGGTAGCTGAGGCCAGCTCTGCTGTGTAGAGTTGTGCCATCCTGCAGAACAAACACACACACACACACACACACACACACACACACACACACACAGAGAGAGAGAGAGAGAGAGAGAGAGAGAGAGAGAGAGAGAGAGAGAGATGTCAGGGGGAGATCTACCAGCAAGCAGACAAGAACAGAAAGGACTCCTGCATGGACCTTAAAACCCTACTATGGGAAAACAAACAAATAAACAAACAAAACACTCTAGCATGGTCATTAGCTCTAGGCTTAAGAAAGCTGTGATTTGGAAAGAAGAAAAGATTATGAACAAGAGGTATTTTCACTATCAGCAGACGATTGGCTGAAAGCATCACCAAAGCCAAACCAATAGGGCAGACTCTCATATTCCCTCCCAACAATGCCCAGATCTGAGCAAAGTAAAGGATCAAAAGACAAGTTTTGAAGAAAAGTTAGTATATGACAACTGGTTTAGAGTCTTCAGGGGAAAAAAAATCAATGCAGTAGAAAACCAGGGGAGAGGGCATTAAAAGATGCTTTCCCTGTGTGTCCTTTGTATCGTTTGAAACTGTTAGATCAGTTGTAGAGACAAGACAGCAGATAAGGAGGGTAACAAAACCCAGTGTGTAAGCCAGCAGCTTCTGAGACACAAGCAGAATTCACACGATACTAAATGAAGATAAAGAAGTCAGTGGCCCCGAAACATGTGCAATAGGATACTAGGAGGTCTTGATAGTCCAGACATAAAGGAAAAGAGGGAGGGAGGGGGAGAGTCGGAAGCAGCTGCTCACAGTCTAACTGACCACATCTCCACATCTCCAGAGGGCAGAAAGCAGAGCTGGCAGGTGGCGGTGGGGGGTAGGGAACCAGGGTGTGGGAACAGAGAGAAAGACTGGGAGCAATAAAGTGCCAGGCTTGTGGAATTGGGGTGCTGGAGGAACAGAGCCAGCCAAAGGGAGCAAGTTCCCATGGCACAGACACAGGAGGATGAGTGGTGACAAAAACTCATTAAAGGTGTGGAACTGATCAACAGGGCCTGCAAGAGGAAGGATACGGTTCTTGGCAAAGGAAATTATAACAAAACAATATTGTTTTTAGTCTAAATAAATAAAATGATATTATCATTTTGGAGCCTTTGAATTATTACAGGCATGCAAAATGTCTCTTCAGCTGAGTATGCTGGGAATTATTGATAGAATAATTATTTCTAGCCAATGTGAGTCTACAGGTCCAGTGTTTCCCACCGTGGAAGTCCTTGAGTTCATGAATGTCAATTCACTATTTTTATAGATGAAAGCAGTGACTCCCAACTGTGGTAAGCAGTTTTCTCACCTGAAGCCCATATCTTGGCCATGACAGAAGAAGGTTTTGATTCCTAGTGTTCAAAGTGTAGAAACACAGAACCTGAGACTGAAGTGAGGAGCTAGGGAAGAGGCAACAACCGTGAAGAAACGTATTTATCTTTGGAAATGGTTTGAGGCAAAAAGAGTCAGCAATGGTGTATATTCCTTACTTTTCCTGTGACCACACTACAATGACAGAACCAACTTTAGGGGAGAAGGATTGGTTTTGGCTCACAGTTTCAGAGGGTTGCAGCCTACAGCCACAAGGGAAGCATGGCAGGCTTCCAGCCAGTGAAAGTGCATGACAAGCACTCCTCACACCACCACAGACCACGATAGAAACAAGGACTGCACCTAATGGCCTACTTTCTTCAATGATACCCCACTTCCTAAAGGTCCTACAGATTCCCAAAATAGTGACACTAGCTGGGGATAAAAGTTCATGAGCCTGTGTGTGTGGCAGCAGGGAACAGGGGAGTGGGGGAGGGGATGTGAGGAGTGTCATTTCACATTCAAAGCAGAACAGGGTGAGTATTAAAACGTCTAAAATGTACAGAGGGTCTGTTGTTAGATGAAAGAAGAAAACTTGAAGGGGAGATTTCTGTACAATAAAACAAAACCGGGGTTTAACTCCCTTGGAAATGCTTCTATAGATGAGAAGACCATTGAAAAGGTGGTGGTATCCCGAAGGATTTTGCTGGCTATCAAAAGATTTCTCTATACACACCTGAGGGAAGTCATCACAGGCCTTGATACAATTCTTGGTTTTCTTCTCTGGTAATTTTGTTTGCTGTCAATTCATCTAATGGTTTCACTCAAGTTCAAGTAGAAGATTGCTATGTGAACAACACGACTGTAGAATGTCAACTTGTAAAGTAAATTTTCAAACATAAAAAATAATGTTGCTGTGGAGTCTAAGTGCATGCCCCTTAGCCAGAACATTGTTCTTTTGAAGAGAAGGCATTTAGGAATCCAAAAGTGACGGAAAACCCTCTTATGGATACAGATGGTTCAAATGGTCTAATCATCCATCTACCTACTTATCTATATAGTCCTCTACTCTGTGTTGTTTGTTTGTTTATTTGTTTGTTTGAAACAGGCCCTCATATAGCCCAGGCTGGCCTTAAATTCCTTCCCAAGTACTGGAATTATATGCAAATATCCCCATACCTGCGTACTCTATGCCTTTTATAAGAGCTACTCCAATCATAATTACAATTTCTTAACTATCTCCTCAGTACATAGATGTGTCTTCTCCATGCCCACAAATATACTGAACCCTGGAGATACTGCCTCATTGGGAAGGTGGATCTAAGCAGAGCATGGTGGTATGGAGCACTCACAGTATTGAGCCTTTCTCCTGTAAGCTTCTATACTCACAGGTTATTTTACTATTTACGATTTATTTAAAATTCTCAATGAAATATTTTTGTATCTCAAAGAAGTGTTCACACTCCACACATCTAAAGAATGGACCATTATTCTTTAATATTTAAAAAAATTCTAGCTTCTCTTGTCTCCTCATGTGATAATATGATGTTATTCGTACCAATACCTTCTCTCTTTTCCTTTTCCTTATTTTCATGCAAAAATTTCAACTTAAATTTTACCTTCATATTGTCAAGGCTATCAATACTTACATTATGTTCTGTAGCATAATCAAGTACATTGCATCTTGTTTATAACTTGATTCTACAAGTTTGAAATTGGCACTTATGATATTAAATATTCATAATTAATTTCTTAATGCAGAGTAGTACAGATCATTACAGTTACCTTCTGTGTAACTTTTATTCTTTTTTATGGTTTTCTTTAAAGTAATTGACTTTATCACGTTCTTATTTTAATTAGGTTGATTTTTATTCCAGAAATCCAAAGGTGGCTTAAAAATGTACAAATGAGTAACCATAATACTTTATAAAGGAAATTTAGCATTCAATCTGCATAAGACTTTGTCATATTCTTAATTTATGTTTCATGTTCCCACCAAGAAAAATAATCATTCATAAAAAAATTGCATGTTGCCTCCCAATGTTTGTTCTCTACTCCTTCTACCATACTAAGCTGATATTAAGCTGAGTTGGGCCTATGGATATTTGGAATAAAATACAAACCTAAAGCATCTTTCCAAGATGTCTGTATAGCTAGGTATGGTTTGAAGTCAGGATCTAGCCATGGTACTATGTAGTGTAGCATGGTACTGCATTGTGTACAATGCTTATTTGGTGTCAAAAAAGGAAAATCTGTAAGCCCACTTTTTCCTCTTTATTCTCCTTCTTAACATCCAAATGTGATAGCTTGCATTCACTTTTGGTTCCTGAGGAAAGCAAAACCGAACAGAGTTCTGGATCCCAGATCCTTCCACAGTGACCCCACCTGTCCTAACTACTTACATTCAGAATTTTATGTGGAAAGAAAACGCCTAGCTTGCCCAAACCTCCACACAGCCTGCTTGCTAGCTTCCCACGGCCTCCCATATGACTTACTTTCTTATCATAATGAATAAGCAAACAACTTTATTTCCTCTGTCCTTTTGATTTTCGTGAGCCATGATTATTTGGCATCTCTTCCCAGAAGAAAAACAAACAACCTACAGATATAAACTCAGAAGAGATGCCATTGACTCTTTTTCCTTTTGACGGAGACAGAGTTATTTAATTGTTTGCTTATTTATTCTTTTACAAATAGAAATTTTAAAAGTAAAATTTGCAATTTAAATTTTGGTATCAAAGCAATCCACCTCCAGGCATGGTGATACGTACCCATATACCACTACTTGGGAGGCTGAGGCAGAAGTGAGTTGGGGACAGCCTGGACTATCAAGCAAAATATGTCTTGATAGTTCTTATGCCCTCCCAAAACAAAACAAAAAAATCCACTAACGTGATAATACCATGGCATTGCCAGTTAAAATTTTTGAATAGTTTTATTATATATTTATAATAGTTGTATGTGTGTGTGTGTGGGGGGGGTGCCCATGAATATGTAAACATATGGAAGCCCAAGGTCAACCTTGGTTTTCTTGCTCAATCACGCTTCACCTTCTGTTTGAGGCAAGATCTCTCACTGGACCTGGAGCCTATCAGTTCAGCTAGACTGGCCCATTTATTTCACAAAGGAATAAATACACGGAGGATGGTGAAACTGCTTTCGGAGCACAGATGTAGGAGACAAAGCAGGACACAATGACCACTTGAATGGGTCCAGTGACACTCACGCTGAACCAAAACATGTTCAGGGCTGAAGAGCGTATAAAACAAAACATGTTCAGAGCTGAAGAGCGTATAAAACAATGGCTTCATTTAGCAGGCTGCAGGGGACTCTAGGACAGAAAACTGAGGAGAAGAGAAGAGAACAAAGAAAATAAGATTCTAAATGTAAACTGTTCTTTCATAACCAGTGAATTTGATTCTTCATTCACAGAAAAGGCCAGGGCAGGTGTGCAAACCAATCTACCCATTAAACTCAGCTTTTCTTTCGTCTCATAATTTCAGAACTTGATTCTCCATTACTTTAAATCTACCTTTGTGCAGCCAAGATTACCCCTTTGACTTTCACATTCATCATCTAAGTTCCCCCCCCCATATCTATCTCTTTCATAATTTGTCCCTTCAGTTTCTTATCAAAGCCGCCATCACTTTGGAAAACCAGAAATGTGTCCTCGGTGTTCTTTGTCACATTCACAATGTGTGTTTTCTGTATTGTGGTCCTTTTCACACAAACACAGTGGGAGTAATGTGGAGGGACCAGAAAGTTGCTTAAGCATGGAGTTGTGGAAGGGAAAGTGACCTCAGTTTTTGGGATAGTGTGCTCATAGACAGATGTGTGGATGAATCTGTAAGCAAAGGGGCTTGGAGACCTTGACCCAGAGGAAGTGGATGCTCCCAGGTCGATCCCTTGCTGTCCTCTTTTATCCTCATTGGTGATGGCCTAAGTTTATTACTTGTCCAGAATGCAGATGTTATACACATGATTGGTTTGCTGTTCCTGTGTCCTTGCTAAGGCTCTTGGGTTGAAGTATCTGGTGAATTCAAGGGACCAGCTAAGAATGAGAGAAAATAACAATGAACACTTGTAAACTACCTGGGAAATTCTTTTCTCTATTTTTGTACACTATGTGTCTTTAATGTTCACAATAATCCTGAGAAATAGCTAGTTGTTTGTTTAAAATTATCATTATCAATCTTTCTATATATTTAGTTTATGATAGAAATGTGGAAGGTACTTGTTTAAATTGCAATAGCACAATGTCTAGAACACACTTTACAACTAAGGAACCATAAACACACAGTTATTAGATGTTATTGATCTAAGTAAATGATATTAATATTAGAAAATGCCAGTGCCTATTACTATTGGACCTATAAGATGCTAAGGTGTGTCTCAAGAACAACCTGCTTTATGTTTATATAAAAGAAAAAAAGCATTTTGAGTCAGTAACTCCATGGTGAGGAATCTGATCTATAAAACTCATCAGATTTCTAACATATTAAGTGCAAGAATGCCTATTGCAGAGTTGTTTATAATTCTTAAAACAATACCAAAATAAGTTGAATAGTCACCTAAAGGAGCTTAACAGGTAAATTGTGGTATAAATGGAATACTTTTATATTCTAAAACTTGTTTAGGAGATTATTAATGGTATAGAATGGAGTTACATAGCCATCATAATTGCTATACTGCTAACTTAAACAGCTTTTAGTTAAGAATGTAGATGAAAAAATTTATCTTTGCTCATTCTATTCAAAAACAACAAATAGTGCAGTTTAAGTTGTAGCTTAAAAGATATATTGGAAAAATTGATATAATGGCAGATGTTAGAAATTATCAGCAAAAGAAGATTATGAGTTTCTGGAAGATATCAATGACTGTGTCTAAAGTGGTACATAAATCAGAGTGGAGAGATACACCAGTTAAAGCAGGTACAGGAGAAAGCAGCAGGTGAAGCGGAGGCCCTTAGAGATACAGTCAGAGCCTGGAAAAGGACTTGAAGCACGGCTCAGTATGTTAAAGAGCTGCGAGTTCTTCCTGTGGATGCTGAGTCAGGGCCGCTTCTGACTGTCACATCTGTGAGTATGCCTACCAAAGCCTCTCTGTGATGTGGCTGAGTGAAATGACAGCCTAGAGAGAAAACTGCCTCCAGAGTAGAGGCTGCTCATCTTTGAGGAGGGCCTGCCAGTCCACACACCTCGCCCACCCTCAGAAAGCTCGCAGCCAGCCTTTTCACGCAGGAAAGACAGCACCTCCAGAGGAAATGTTAGTCAGTTATGGGTAATAAACAGCATATCTTTTTGTTCATAAACACATTGTACAACTGAGCATCAGCAGGTACTTGATTTTAAAAAGCTGTGGCAAGAACAAGTCTATGGATTTATAAAATCATTCTGTTATCCTTTTTGGAATACAAGAGAAACACATTGCATCTAGGGCCAGATGACTAGCTCCCAATAGTGGGGTCTGAGCAGAAATATACTACCTCCAGGCTTGGTTCAAACTCAGAATCTCCACAATGTTATCTGTCTCCCCAAACTCTTCTGGCAGCAGTGAGAAGCTGTGTAACCTCTCATGGAGAGCTTTTACCCAGGAAGGACTCATGCCTTTGAGGACAAGCACCAGCCTCTGTGTGACAAGATGTAAAACCAGCTTCCATTTGGTTAATGCACTAAGGACCTGGGAGTTTCTTTAATCAGTGGCATTATTTACCCTACTGCTCCAGCAGCATAAAAGACAGAGGCCAGGACTATCCAACAAGATGATCCCAGAGGAGACAGAAATGATTGACTGAAAGGCAAGAAGCTCAGCTGAATCTCAAGTCTCGTGTGTTTTATTTTCTTTTGCTTTGAGACAAAAATCTTACTCTATAAGGAGAATTCATTTAAAGAATAAAAATGTATTTAGATGAGAATTTTTAAGAAAAATCAAAAATTATCAAACACAAGCAAACAACAAACAAATAGAAAAGATTAAGGTAAAAAAACCTAAATACTAATAAGGAAACATGCATAAATAATTTCATTAAATTCTATAATAATACAAATATAAAATAGAAAGAAAATATTTTTTAAAAACCAACTACAGAAAATAGTAAATCAGGTACAAGTCACCTACAAAGGGCTGTGAATCAAAGTGTCAACTGAGTTCTCAGTGACAGTGTGATTAGCAGGAATAAATAGAAAAAGATCTTAAATAAGACTAAAAATAATCTTGTATACCCCATGTTCTATATCTAACCAAAATTTTCATCAAGCATAAGAAAGTATAATGCCAATTTCAGATATGTGGGGATTGAAATATTCCTGAAACGAGTATTAAAATAGGTGCTACAACAAAATATAATCTTCAAAAAGAAAAAGACAATAATGTAATGAGACAAATTTCAAAATTCAATGATCAGTAGTGAATATCTTAAGAAAAAATGAATGTCTTAAGCATTGCAAGAATTGAAATATTAAAGAAGATTAGGCACAATGTGAACCAATACTCCACTGCAGGACTTTCTCAGTGAGGTGTGTATACCAGACATCAGCAAAAGCACCAATGGAAACTATGCATTGACTCAAGCTTCTGTTGTCAGTACCAATTGGAGATCATCAACACTGCCAACTGATTAGCACTCATTATATAACACTCCCCTAGGCTTTGAGAAGACTACCTAGCAAACTGATTACTGGTGACCCCCTTTGATCATCAAGAAACCAAACCTAATTTCAGAGGAAAGTGTATATATTTTAAAGGAGGATTGTCTTTTCTTATCTATAGTGCTTCTGTCAGCATCAATACCATTGACATTTTCGACAAAATACCTTATTTCATAGTTTTATGATTTATACCCATAGAATGTTCAGCTTTTATCACATGCCCCCTCTCAGCAGCAGCTCGATCAAAAGATGGAGTGGCCTGACTATGAAAAGCTTCCCACATGGTTAGACTGAGAGGCTGAAACAGTATGCTAGAGTGAGTGACATATGTCTCATCTTAGTAGAAATGTGTTGCTTTATCTCTTCTTGCCAGAACACTGGAGGCTGAGAAATCAAGGAACAGAGATAGGATTGAGGCTTTCACTATTTTACCTTACAGGCCAATAAATAATTTTCTTTCTATCTAATACTTTGTCTCATTTATATTCATGGGAGAATTGTTTCTGCCAAGAAGTAAAGTTATTGTTTCTTTTCACTAAATGGGTAGTTGATATTGTTCTCTGATACTTAAGGTTGCTCATGCTACTAAAGGAGCAAACAGCAAAGGTGAAATAAGACTTGGATTCTCAGGGCCATTTATGAATCTCGTGGCCACTCATGGGAAAGTTGGTGGCTGTTGTGTTATGGTAGCAAGCAGATCTTTTCCAATATTGCCCAATATCCTTAGATAATATGTCATCAATTCACAGGCTAGAAATTCAATGATGAAATACTTAAATCCTCTGAAAAATGAAGATGTGATTCACTCTAGCAAAGAACAACTTCATCCATGTGAACCACTTGGAGAAGAGAGAGGAGACTGAATGGGAGGTGAAAATGGCTGTGACCAGTACATAAGCATGGACTGAGGCAGCTGGGTATTGCATTCTCTAACCCCTCTATTTTTTCTCCCTATGTTACAAAAAACACACCTGCCATGAATCTGCATGAAAAAGACATTCTACGACAATATCATCTGCTGTAACAAGCAGATCCCAAGCTGCACAACTATAGTGGACATTTATTTCTTGGTCATGGAAAGTTCTGCGTGGTTGATTTTGGTTGATAGGAATTGCCTCTCTAAGAAAAAATTCGAAGACTGAAGTATGGTTGTTGTTTTCCTAACTACAATTTAAAAGACCATAACTTCCAAAATCTTTCTGCTGAGTCGCGCCATCAGGAAACAGAAAATAAAACACAAAGTACACTTGCTGTTATGCTTGTTGGCCTGGACACTTAACAGGTTTTCCATATTGTCTCTAATTGCAAACATCAGAAATAAGAAAATCTGCCCCCACCTGCCCCCCCTTCTCTCTCCCAGTTCTTCCTTTCCTCGCAACTTCTTTTCTATTTCTCCCATTTGCTTCCGTTTTCTGAGAGCAAAGTTGAAATTTCCAAGTCATCCTCCAGGAAAAACCAACTGGTGATTTTTTAACATCTCTGGAAAAAGGGACAGAAGAATGTAATTATGTTTAGTTATATGACTAATTTGGACCAATAATGAACATTATCTAAGAATAGAGAGGTGGTATGACTGAACCCTTCCTTACAGATACACATCTTCCTACCCCAAGGGGTGTTGAATCAGAGTCAGCTAATCTCAGTGCAAGTAAGCTCCAAGTGAGTTTGCTTACTTCCACTTCATTAATAGATTATCAAGAAAATTGTCCTTAAATATATTAAATGAGGCAAGTATAACTGCTAATGGATTTTACCACAAAATTCCTAAGAATCATACATGAGGTCCCTGTCCCTAGACAAGTGTGACATTGCAACCACAGCACACCTCTCTCTCTCGTGCTGGTAGGAGAACATGCAGAGGGCATCTCTATGGTGGTATTGTGTTCCCCAAAATATTGTGCACCCTAATAAACTTATCTGGGGTCAGAGAACAGAACAGTCACTAGATACAGAGGCCAGAAAATGGTGGCACACACACCTTTAATCCTAGCATTCCAGAGGCAGAAATCCATCTGGATCTCTGTGAGTTTAAAGCCACACTGGAAACAGCCAGGCATGGTGACACAAGCCTTTAATCCCAGGAAGTGATACCAGAAAGCAGGAAGGTATTTAAGGTGTGAGGACGAGGAACTAGGACCTGGTTAAGCTTTTAGGCTTTTGAGCAGCACAGTTCAGCTGAGAGGCATCCAGTCTGAGGAAACGGGATCAGCTGAGGAACTGGCAAGGTGAGGTAGCTGTGGCTTGTTCTGTCTCTCTGATCTTCCAGCATTTACTCCAATAACTGGCTTCAGGTTTGATTTTTATTAATGAGAGCTGTTTTAAGATTCGTGCTACACATCTCTAAGACCATTATGAGATTTTCTAGTGGCATTATTCTCCCTGGCACTAGAAGAGTGACCTAGGTAACCTAGAAAGCAAAGCTAGAGAGGCTGATGCACAGGTACCTTTGATTAATATGTTTTGTTGAGAAAGAAAACCAAAAGTATGACCTCCTTTAACACCTTTGTCTTTGACTCTTGGTATCTTGTCTTTCCATCTAACTGATATTTTAAAAATAAACACAAAATCTTAAATACTTACTCTTTTATTGTGTGAAGCAATTCAGCTCTGCCTAAGGTCCAACATGGAAATTTACATTTGCATGTTACATTTAGCCTAAACCAAAAAGTTTTAAAAATGGCAACCAACCTGACTTACTCATTGTACTTAAAGGGCTATTTAAGAGAATCATGTAGACAAAAATGAGTCTCCCCACCGGGAATTTTTAAACCAGGTGCTAGGCAGGGGAGGGGTGTAGGGTGTACATAACCACATTCTTGATCACATTCTAATAACTTCTACTGCCTGAATAGTTCGTGAATTGGCTTGTCTTCCTGCCAACCAGTTTATTAGCTTAAAAAAGTATTTAACAGCATTTAGCAACTGAAAAACTCTTAGATCATTGGGAAAGGCATACATCATAACCATTCACAAACTTCTTTGAGTTCCAACAAAAACCCTTCAAAAGACTCTAATCGCTTGCTTACAAAGACATAAAATGGTTTCTATCTAGAAAAAATAGATTAAATTATACAATTCAGAAACAAACTTATTACTAATAAAAGAACTAAATGGGACTAGGCATTTGACATACAATAAAATAACTTCAGTGTAATTAACTTAAATCATAGAATTTCCTCATCCTCGAGAGCATTGCATCCTCATCTCTATCACCATCACTATCAAAGGGTTTTAATTGAAGGAGAAGTATTTTATAAAAATGTTTACAGAATACAATTTTGTCAATATTCATCAGATTGTTCAGAATTAAAAGCATTAATCAGGAAAGCCATTCTAAAATCTTAAAATTTCTAGTCTGAATTAAGAAGAGAGAAAAAAATTGCAAACTCCACCTCTATTTTTTATTTGTGTTTATGCCTTAAGCTATGAGCGTTTATCTGAAAAAATTATTCCAAATTATAAGACAGAAAAGTGCATAATACCCTGTTGGCTTATTTGAAGATTTGCAGGCTCTCACAGGAGAGTTATTTAACATACCATCATTATTAGTCCTCAGAATGAATTACTCAAATTTGGAATGCATTGCTAAGCCCCTTCTTAATCAGCCACCTCACTCAGTTCCTACCACATTCAAATGAAAGAAAATGATAGCTCTTGGAGACCATTAGGAATAATTATCCCTTTTACAATCTATAATTTGATCATAGATAATTATGTGATGTAACAATAGAATAATTAGACTTGTTTCTCTATCTGTGTTTCTGTGTGGCCTAGTCATGCCGTGATTGCTTGGTTATATTTTTTTAATTTTTTGAGATTATAATATAATCACATAATTTCCCCTTTTCCTTTCCTCTATCCAAAGCCTCTCATATACCACACTGCCCTAAGCCTTGCTCTCTTTCAAATTCATGTCCTCTTTTTCTCATTTTGTTGTTATGTATGTGTCTGTGTGTGTTCCTACACACACAAATATAACCTGCTCAGTCTTTACATTGTTACTTGTATGTACATGTTTTCAGGGCTGACCATTTTTAACAACCCCCTATGAGACCTGGTCAACCCAGTAAATGTCACAGACACATAAGATTCAGATGATCACAGTATACATTATACTCAAAATATTTTATTTTCCTTCTTTAATACTCAAAAAATTAATTCAGTAGAAAAGCATCTACTAGATTATTTCAGTGGGCAGATACTGTCAGGAGGAAAATAAGCAAATGACACGTAAATGGTTTGGGAATGTTGGTCAGTCCTGGGGAGGAGAAAGACATTGCTTAAAAGTAGAGGTGTCTAGTCTTACTGCTACTTGACATGCTGTGGCTGGCTGATATACAAGGGAGGCCCACCCTTTTCTGAAGAAAAAGAAGGAGGAGTGGATGAGGGGTGGGAATAGTGGAGGTGGTGGGGAGAGATTGGGAGGAGAGGAGGGATGGAGAGGAACTGTGATCAGGCTGGAAAACATAAATTTATCAGTTCAATAAAAAACATATTGCTGTGGATGTCTTTCTGTGCACTATGAATATGTGTTGCTCTGATTGGTTGATAAATAAAGTGCTGATTGTCCAGTAGCCAGGCAGGAAGTATAGGCAGGGTAAACAGACAAGGAGAATTCTGGGAACAGGAAGGCTGAGTCAGTAGACGCCAGCCCGCCATCCAGGGAGCAGCATGTAATGTAATAGCACACAGGTAAAGCCATGGAAAACATGGTGACATATATATTAACAGGAATGGGCTGAGTTTAAATGTAAGAACTAGTCAGTGGTAGGCCTGAGCTATTGGCCAAACAGTTTTAATTAATATAAGCTTCTGAGTGATAATTTTATAAGCTGCTGTGGGGTCCATGGGACTGGGCAGGATCGGAGAAAGCTTCAGCTACAACATATTATGTTGGAAAAGAAAAAAAAAAGTAACCAAACATACACATGAAAATTGAGGAAAACCATGATAAGTTCAAAGGAACTGTCCATTCTAAGCAGATGATCTCAGGTTCCCCTGTAATAACAACCTATGGGACGACCTTTTTTTCTTTTTTCTTTTTCTTTTCTCTCTTTGAGACAAGTTATGGCTTAATTAGCCAGATTGGCCTCAAATTCAAGGTTTTTCTTCCTCAGCCTTGGGAGTACTGGAGATACGGGCATGCACCACCATATGAGGCCACTATTTTTTCATTTTAACTACAGTTCAGTGTACAAAATATATCCACAAATTTACAGTCATTACCACGTTCTGTACCCAAAACTACCTTATTGACTTTAATTTAAAAACTGTATCATTAAATAAAAATTCCTTGTTTAAATTCAATTTATATGGCTGTGATAAATACTATAACCCAAAGCAACTTGGGAAAAAAGGGCTGGTCTCAGTTATAGTTCATAGGCCATTGTGAAGGGCAGTCAGAGCAATAGCATAAGGCAGTCACCTGGAGGCAGCGGGTACAGTGGCAGTCTGGGAGGAGTGCTGCGTACTGGTGGGTTCTCCATGGCTTGCTCAGCCTACTTCATTATACAACTCAGGACCACTTCTCCAGGAGTGGAGCCACCCACGGTGGGCAGAGTTCTCCCACATCAACCATTAACCAAGAAATGCCCCTACAGACTTGCCTACAGGCCAGTCTGATAGAGGCAATTCCTCAGTTGAGATTCCCTCTGCCCAGATATATCTTGATTTGTGACAGGTTGGAAAACACCAACCAGAACAGCTCTCCTCCCTCCCTGCTTCCCTGGTAGCCACAATGAGATCTTCTGTGTATGTTAATTTGCTTATTCGTGCTACTTTATGACCATGATCTAAATGTTTGGATTCCGCCAAATTTTCTATGTTGAAATTGTAACATAGAATATTGATATCAAGAGGTGATTTCTTTGGAATATAGGATCATCATCAATGAGATTACTAGCCCTGTGAAAGAATCCCAAGAGAAGCCTCCTATATCTTCTGTGGTGTAAGGGTACAGCAAATACATGATCCAGGAAGTCAGCTCTGGCCAGACCTTGAATCTGCTAGTGAATTCCTAAGTCCAGAATTGTAAGAATTGTATTTATGTTGCTTTTAGTATATGGTACTTTTCTCTGAAGCACCCCATGAAACCATAACATTTGTGTAACTGGAAATGTATGATATTTCCTCCTCTTTCCCTGAATTATGCCGTTAAGTATAAGAATTTCATGTTCTATTCATGTTGTGGCATATACTGAAGTTTGTGGTGATATTTTATTTGTGGACCCAATAAAGTTTATCTGAAACTTTCTTTCACAGGCTGGAAAAAGCCAGCCACTATATTAAACATAGACATCAGGCAATGGTAGCACCTTTAATCTTATCATTCGGGAGGCAGGGATCTGTCTGGATCTCTGTGAGTTCAAGGCCACACTGGGAACAGAGCCAGGCGTGGTGGCACACACCTCAGATTCTAACACTAGTTAACCATAAAGGTTTGGAGGTCTGTACAGACATATAGGAAGTGACAGAGCTGGGCAGGAAGAGGAAGTGATGTATCTGGACAGGGAGAGAGCAAATGAGATAGCAGAGCAGAAAGGTATATAGGGGTGGGTATACAGGAAGTAGGTCTCTCTTTGGAAGTTGAGGTTTCAGTGAAGTGAGGTTGACTTGTAGCTTTTCCTATTCCTCTGATCTCTCAGGTTTTCATCTCAATATCTGGCTTCATGTTTGTTTTGTTTTTTTTAATAAGACTGTTTAGCAATTCATCTACAGAAGTTGCTTGTGGAAGAGTCTGATATAGCACATACTTTTACTTCCAGTACACAGGAGGCAGAGACAGGTGGATCTATGTGAGTTTAAGGCCAGCCTATTCTACATACTGAGTTCCAGGTCAGCTATAGTTACACAGTGAGGCCTTGTCACTATTGTTTTTCATGCCTCTTTATTGTTAGATAATATTATATTATTTCATGTACCAGATTTTGTTAATCTTTTAATCTAATGAATTTTTTCTGAATGGCAATTTTTATGATTAATGTTACTATTAACATGCAACTGTCTATTCTAGACCTTATTTTCAATTTGGGTAAGAATAGATACAAGTGTAATCACTGAATTATAGGGGAAGTCCATAGCCAGTTTTTGTGTATTTGTTTGTTTGGTTGTTTTTTTTTATGAAAATCCATACTTCTCTTTGTGGTGAGCATCATTTTATATTCACCTCATCAGTGTGTAAGATTTCTGATTCCTACACAGCACCATCAACACTTGTGCTTTTCTATGTCCTAGGAGAGGTGAAGGATCTCATTGTAGCTTTAACATGCATTTTCCTAATAACAAAAGACACCAAGCATCTTTGAACACATTTATTGGATATTCATATGTTTTTGTTTGGGTCTGTTTGCTGTGGAAAATACAGGGGAGAGAAACCATTTAAAGTAGGAAATATTTCTTTTGGTTCATGTTTTCAGATCATGGTCAACTCATGCTACTGTTTTTGGTTGAGTTGGCAGAACATTGTGATGAAGGTTTGATAGAGCAGAGTTGCTGACCTCAGAGTGGTTAGGAGAAAGAGTGTGGGAGGAGGGGCCATGATGAGACACTCTTCAAAGGCATGTCCCCGGTGAACTATTTCCTCTTTTTAAAAAATATCATTTATTAATTATTATTATTATTATTATTATTATTATTATTTTATGTGTATGGGTGTTTTGCCTGCATGTTTATCTGTGCACTAGATGTGTGCATAGTATCCACAGAAGCCAGAAGAGGGTATCTGATACCCTGAGACTGGAGTTACAGATGGTTGTGAACTACCATGCAGGTTCTAAGGAGATCAAACCTTAGTCCTCTGGTAGAGCAGCTGATGTTCTTAACTTCTGAGCCATCCTTCTAACCCCTGTACTTTCTTTAATCCCATTGAATTATAAACTTTTTAATGTGTTGACTCTGATTAGATCATATCCCTCATGACCCAGTTGCTTCTCAGTCTACAAGCTTATGATCAATTGTTCAACCCATGAGTCTTTTGGAGATGCTGCATGTACAAACCCCAACATCCACTTTGGAGATTTATCTATTCAAACTTCTGTCCATGTTTGAATTGAGTCATTTATTACTTGTTGTTGTGGTTGGATTTAGAGTTCTTTGTGTGTTCTGACATCAATCCCTTAGAAGTTACATAATTTCCAAATATTTTTCTAATTCTCTAGATTGTGATTTTGCTTTTTTGATATCCTATGATGCATAGAAGTTCTTAACTTTTGAAGTCTAACTTAACTGTATCATTTTTCTTTTCTTCAATGTGCCCTATCTGTTGCATTTTCCCTAATCTAATGACAGGGAAGTTTTCTCAAATGCTTTCTTCTAACATTTCTGTAGTTTAAGCTTTAGGTTTGGATCATTGATCCATTTGAACTCATATTGGTGTTTAGTGTACAGTGAGGGCCTGACTTCAGTCTTTAACAGATCAATATCCAAGTACCATTTGTTGAAAAGACTTTTTTTCCCCCATTAGAGAGACTTGGCACACTTGTTGAAAATCAATTGGCCGCTTATGTGAGGGTTATTTCTGGGCTCTTTGCTGATATTTTAAGGATGAACAGGAATTAAGTCATGGACAAAACAGCTCTCAGAGAGGAGAGATTGATTTGCACAACAGTAAGCTCTGACTTCCTTCTCTAGGTATGAAAGAATATAGCATTGATGAGTCTCAGTCCCCCATCCATCTCATACATAATATATTAAATTATTCTGGCATTGAAGTCTCTTGGGAGAGATTCTGAGTTATTTACTTTACTTTGGTGTCTCCCGCAGAGTAGGGTGGTACTTAATCCATTCTTCTTTGTCTTACTACCACCGTGTCAGATGCATACCTCTTTTTTCTGTCTAAGAACCAGCAGGTATCAGTACTCTGGAAAGCACATCTTCCGAATAAACCAGTTGGTTCTCAGAAACAGTGTACAACAGCATTGCAGGGAGAAAGAGCCTGTTTCTCTTAGCATTGCCCACTTGGCCAACAACAGAAGGATTATGCTGCTGTGAAGAGTACAACTAGAAAAGTTTCTTCCAGGTAGTTACAGATTTAGGGTGATGGGAGAAGGGAGGGTTGTGTCATCAGTGGAAATTTAGCAAGCTGTGAACATCGAAAATTTCTGCAATTTAAGCCAATTATATTTACAATTCTATAATTTTATCAAGTATCTCTTGCCCATTAATTTGTTTTGAACAGCAATTATGAATGATATATCTAGTTAAGAAATGTGCTGTTTTCTGATATGAAAATAAACAATTTCAGCTCACTTAGTTAAAATACTTCAAATATCTAAGTATATGGCATTTTATTTGAATATGTGTTAACCATGATTTAAAAAAAAAATCTCCTACTTCCACACGATATCCTCTTAGCTTTATAATAAAGAAAGCAGCAGCTAATTGCTAGGTGATAGCCCTTTTCATTATTGCTGGCTTAGCTACTCAAAGGCTCAGATGAAGCTTTAAAAGTATTGCTTATAGGTGTCTCCTCAGTTCTGAAGAAAAGTCACTGTCATCCCCCTGTAGCTCCTGGAGATATGAATGTACAGGAAAGAAATGAAGAAGAGAAGGGAAGGGGGGGAGGAGGGAAGGTAAGTGGGTGGGAGAGGGAGAGGGGAGAGGAGGGAAAAAGACAAAAAGATGAAGCTGCTGTTTTACTGTGTGTGTGTGCGTGTGTGTGTGTGTGTGTGTGTGTGTGTGTGTGTGTGTGTGTGCATATGTATGTGTATCCAAAATTTATGGTTCAACTGTTTCAAATTATACCCTTAATTTCAACAAGAAGTCATTTATACTGTCACTGGTGGTCCCATTGTTATTTGAGAAATTAAAGGGCTGTGTACCCAGAAAATATTGCCTTGTTTTTATAATCTTTTTCAAAAATGTAAGACAACAGCAATTCATTTGTGTATATAATAAAACAAGAAACAGCTTTTGTCACTCGCTACGTGAAATTTCACAATGCGCTGATCCCACCAACTTACCATAGAAATTATTCTAGAATATTATGCTCCTTAGACACCGTACTGGGCTTGACAGCTGTCACAATTATGCTCTTTGTGTTTTCATGCTTCTCTGTTACCTCTTCTCTATTTTCCCTTTAGATGAATGAATCATGTCCACTTGTCTTTATCTTTTATCTAAGACTTGAAAGGTTAACACCCTATATTAGAGATAATCTTACATGATTATCTTAAGGCATTAAAATTCTTTTAACCTAATTATGCCAAGAGTAACTACTGGCTTCCTCTGATGGATGTCAAGGAATTCAACACTGATGACATCCATCCTTGCTGTTCCTCTTTCATATTTTACATTATATTAACCTCGAGTCTAAGATCTTTCTTTAAAAACAAAAGTTTCTGGGGATATGGAGATAGCTCGGTAAGTACAAGTACGTACTGAACAACTGTGAGGACTTGAGCTCAGAGCTCCAGCACCCACTTTAAAAGGTCATGTGCATGACCCTGTGTGCTTGTAACCCTGTAGAGAGAGGAGATAGGAAAATCGCTGGGACTTGATGACCAGCCAGCTTAGTAAAAAAGGCATGCTCAAAGTTCAGTTAGAGACCCTGTCTCAAGGGCACAGGGCAAAGCATGACAGAACAGGGTATTTCACATCCTCCTCTGGCCTCTATATATGCACATATACTAGACAGCACATATGACACATTTGTGCATGCAAGTGTACAAGCACACACACATACACACACAATTTTATTTTTATATTGACATTTAATAATTCGGGTTGCTACAATTACCCTCAGTTATAGTATTTTCTTCCAAGTACAGGAGAGTGATTTTCTGACCTATATTTTGTTTGTGCTTTATTTATCCTGTGAATTTAGACAATTTAAATGATTATAAGCACTTCTTAATCACTACTTCCTTAATGAATATTATGGTCATTCATCTCCTAGTTTTTCAGAGTATACTTATAGTGCACATTGTTGGAAAATGGTCTTAAGTAGCAAGTTTTCTAAACACTGAAGTTCAGAAAATAACCTTACCTTATCTTTTGAAAATAATAGTCCTGTAGCTGGAGACAAAATATTTGAAGCTGCATATATTAACAATCTTCGAAGTTTCATGAAACACAAATTATAGTTACTGGCAGGTTACCTCCCACCCACCCTCGTGTGTGTGTATGTATGTATGTATGTATGTATGTATGTATGTGTTGTTGTTGTTGTTGCTTCTCCTAGCAGACATCTGCAGGCATGCAGTTGCTAGTTTCGACTCAGATACCAAAACAGTGCTTCAGCACCTGCCACCAGGTCTCTGACAGGCAGAAAGTCCCTAAGGATGTTCGACTATATTCTCTGGCACCTGCTATGGCAGTTTGCATGAAAGGGGATTGAAGCTTGCTAATTAGGGAACCTGAGGAGGGGAGATTTTCCTGGATTATCCTGGTAGGCTCTTTATAATCACAAGGATCCTTAAAAATAGAAAAGGGTAAGAGTCAGAGGGACAGTGGGATACAAAGGTTCGTCACATCCCTGGCTTTGAAGATACAAAACAGTCCCATGAGGTAACGTCCCTTCTAGAAGTCACACTGAGAAGGGCAAGGAACAGGCTTTCCTTATAAACTACAGATGACAGCCCTGCCCACACCTTAATTTCACTGCTGAGAGAAGGCCTTCAGACTTCTGACCTGGGACATGAGATAATAGATTTGTGTTGTTTTCAACTGCTAAGTTCATTGTGATATTGACAGGAACCAATATGATGTCCAAGTAATTACATAAAAACCAGAGAGAAAGGACCTGTCCAGTCAATGGAGCCTTCTGTCAGAGATTAAAACCTTTCTCAGAAATGCCCCTGGCAGAATTCTATTTTCTTCTCATAGATAGACCACAATCAGGTCTTATAACTACTCTTAATTAAAAGAAAAATAGAGAGTGCAATTATTTAGCTTTTTAGCTTCAGCATTAGGATAACCCGTCAGAGAGTTAGAAATGGCTTGTGAGCTCCTTGGTTGGGTCAAATTACTCTTTTCTGCTAGGGACTCTGCAGACATCACCCCTACTTTCTCATTCTTCAGTTTCCCCCGAAAGGAATTACAAATATGTCACAGTGAAGTGTAAAATGTGTGTGTATGATGTTACAAGGTATAGATTAGAAAGTATTCTCTAGAATGTATCTTAGATTCAACTTATCCATTTTATTTATTTAGAAGGTGGTAAATCTCGTGTCTTTTTTTTTCAGTTAGTTCAAGTACTTAATAAATATTTGGTAAGAACTTAATGCACTTCAAATATTCAAGTGATTTACTTAGATCTTCCTTTTTTCCTTCTCTTGTGTTTGATCTTTCTTCTCACTTTGAAACTATTATTTTTAATTTAATTATATCCCAGTTGCAGTTTCCCTTCCCTCCACTCCTCCCAGCCTCTTGTTTCCCCAAGATCCACTCCTCCTCCATTTCTCTTAAAAAAAAAAAAGAAAGAGAGAGAGAGAGAGAGTAGGCCTCCAAGGATTACAAACAGGGCATAACAAGTTACAATAAGATCAGACACAAACACAAGGCTGGACAAGGCAATCCAGTAGGAGAAAAGGGTCCCAAGAGCAGGCAAAAGAGTCAAAGACACCTCCTCTCCAACTGTTAGGAGTCCCACAAGAACACCAAGCTACACAACCATGACATGTATGCAGAGGACCTAGTTCATACCCATACAGGTCTGATTGCCATATTTACTTCACTCTGATTGAGCCCCTATGAGCCCTGCTTAGTTGATTCTGTGGGCCATGCTCTTGTATCCTTGACCTCTCTGGCTCCTAAAATCCTGCTTCCCCCTCTTAATGTTAGACCTTTATTGTCTCTATTATTTAATAAAAATGCTTCACAGCCTTTTTGATTTAGGGTCTCACTATAATAGTTTCACTTGTAGTCTTGAATTTGAGATTTTCCTGCCTCATGCTGGGATTACAGGTGTGTACCACCATGCCTTGCTTTAATATCTCACGAATTGAATGCCTTCCACATTCATCTTGTATTTCAGTGGCCTGCTTTTTCTGCAGTTGTGAATCTCCCCCCCCCCACCCCGCTGAATTACAGAGTTTATTTTCATTAATCTGTTCCCTTTCTTCTTTCTCATTCTTTTCATGCTCTAATCTTTGAAAACAGCTTCCATATCTGCTTGTAATTCGTTAAAAATATAAGACCTTGTCTTTTAACTCTTTTATCTCTGCTCATTGTCCCCTTTATCTCCCAGATTTTTTTAATGATCGAAAGTTCTGTTGTTGTTTACTCATTGTGAATAGCTCTACTTAGTTATTGGTGTTTAAAGTTGTGATTCAGAGGATTTCCAGAACCCTGGGTGAATGGAGAGAGAGAAACACCATTTATGATGAGGGAGAACTCAGAAGGCCAAAGAAATATTTCCACCCTATCTAGATCCTGATTGTAGATTCCACAGAAATGCAGGTCCGCCTTCCTGGTGTGCAATGTGGACATCCTCAGAGGGTACTTTCTGTACCGGAGCTGCAAGAAGAGACTGCATCTGCCTGGAGGAGCAGACCTTCAGACCACCTGCTCCATGTGAGTCAGTATTCCATCACCTGCCTGGGCCTGAAGACAAGGAGCAGAAAGTGATGTGAAGCATTCATCAATCCTGATCTGCATTTGGAGTGTGCCCAAAATCTTACTAACTGCTATGGTGCTTTCAACTCTAATTGTGGGCACAAAGAATTGCCTAGGATTTACTTTAGAGAGCGGGGTCCCCCAGCACTTCCATTCACTCCACTTACTAACTTTTAGGGGACCACTATCTAATTTGATTAAACTGTTGGTATGTGTACTTGAAGTCTACCTCTGAGACAGTGTCGAATTATTAAAGAAGAGCCATCCTCCTTTTGTCTTTGCACAAACACATCAGCCTTGTTACTATTGTTTAGTGAAAGCAATATCAAAGTGTAAGACTGTGATGGGTAAACACTGAAGACCAACAGCTTTGGTTTACCAATCAGTTGTCATGTAGGTTTGCTTTTAAACAAACCAGTACCTTAGAGGAATGCCTTGAAAGTTTATGACTCAACAGTTTTTCTTTGTATAAACAGGCATTTGGCACTTTTATTAGCAAAATGTTTAGAGGGAACCAATTTCAGCTTTGGGGAAGTAAGAGTGTAGGTTGGTGCCACAGGCTCTCAAGATGATTCGGTGAAGAGCCAGGCACTGGGAGCTATAACTTCTGTCTTGAAATAAAAGATCTGGAAACTTAGAAAGTTCTTTTATTGCTTTTTGCTAGATTTCTTATCACTGAAATTACTTGTAAAGTTGTTTGTTTATAATAACATCAACTTGCATCTGCTGTTCTAAGGGGAAATAAGGAAGCAGAAAATTGCGCATCTTTGGGGAGTGATAGATATTGAAGAAGGAAAAGCTTAAGAAGGAAGAAAAACATCAGCACAAAAGTGGCAGAGCCAGCCAAGGAGTCCAGCCATCTCACTTGGAGTTTTCTACCCAGGAGACCTTTTAGGCTCCACATTTACATTAAAGCTTGTGTGTGCTGGAGATAATGAAATCTATGAGGCATATGCTTTATTAACTTCTGCCTTTCAGCTCAAAAAATTTAAGTATTACTGTTTGTTATTTATTCTTTCTAAAACACTTCTAAACACCTAATATGTGCCAGGTATTGAGCAAATTACAGCAAAGATTTATACTCAACTTTAACTGGAACTCACTGCTCTGCCTGTTCATAGCTGCAGAGTACAGCATAATTTAGCAGATACATGCTGTACTTTCTACTCACTATTAACACCTGGTTGGGGACTGGAGAAATGGCTCAGTGGTTAAAAAGCATTTCCTGCTCTTACAGAGGACCCAGGTTTGATTCCTGGTATCCACATGATGGCTCACAATCTTCTGTAACTCCAGTTCCGGGCAATCTGATGCCCTCTTCTGGCTTCTGGCACCAAGCACACTGTCCAAGCACACTCACAGTGTGCATGCACACATGCAGGCAAAACACTCATGCACAATAAAATAAAAAATAGAAAAACTTGGTTTGAAAATATGTAGATTGGGAAAAAAGGCCAATTGTAATAATAAATTTAATCTTCTATGCATCCTGGTGGTGTTTTCTTTGAAAACTAAATGCCCTCAGATTTTCTCAACAAGAAAAAAAATTACTTAAGTCTGAATAAAAGAAAATGGCATTTGTAATATGTCATACAACAAAAAAGAAAACAAGTATTTCATTGTAATAGCAATGCATGGTGTGTTACAAATTTATATTGGAATTTCTGGGCTTCATAAAGAAATAGCTACATTTTAGATTTGTGAGTATGTTTAAACATACTTTAATTGTGTACTTTATTACTTTTTCAAGTTTCCAGGCATATCTTTAGTACATCTAGGAGAGGCTGGGGGTGTAGGGTATGTGTAGAGTGAGAACATCAAAGCATGCTAGATGGATAATAGGAAACACACAGATGTTTGGGTGGATATGATGATAGATACATGATAGAATTACCTAATAATGCATATGAGGATTGGGCTTTATTTGTTTCCCCCAGTCACTGAAAGCTTTGGAAAGAGCTGACCACAAGTAAAGACAGCCCTTTATCAGAGAGCTTCTAAACAAATGGAAAAAACAAGAGTTATAGACACACCAGTGTAATTGGAGTTTTAATGAGGTCCAAACGCAGGTCATTAAACTTAATCAGGCTTATTAATTGACCCTCGATATTATGAGCGAACAGCCTCCTGTCCAAGTGGGGACTCGCTATTTGTCTTCACCCTTCTATCACTCACTCAGCCAATTCATTAAAGCCTGTTTCTCTCTCAGTGCCTCAACGAGTTCCATTGTTTGGTTTCTTGTGCATGTTGGCTCATAGTCTCTTTCACAATTTTCATTGGTTTCTAAATGCTCTTTAAGTACCAGTTGTGATGAGCCCATACGCAGCTAGTGCTTTCATAAGCATGCTTTTGAATAAATGAAAGATGCGGGGGGTGGAGGGGGGGGCGGGATAAGATGGGACGGGGTGTTGAGGGGAGAAGAAAATGGGCCCGAGAAATTCACCAGGTGCCTGTGCTCCCTAAAAGAACCAGCAGGTGGTAGCAACACTTCGTGAGAAGGCTGCAGCCCAGCTCCGCGGGACCTGAACAATAGACCCCCCAATCCTGGACTCCAGTTTAGAACTGGTTAGGGGTGGGCAGAAACCTTTCTCCCTGGAAGCTAGCCCGCTCTGTTCCGCCCCTGCCTCCGGGCACCGACCGAGTATACCTTCCACCGCCTCTCACCGCTGTGGAGAGGTTCTCTGCGGAGCGCGCGCCAAGGAGGTGGCACCCAGAGGTGCAGCGACTTGTCCAAGCCATGTCTGAGCCAGGCAAAGACATCAGACTTCGCGTACTCCGCCCCAGGCTTCCCTGACTATGAGGAGGGTGAAGGGAGCGAAGGAGGTTCTAGTCAGAGGCCTCAACGCTTACCCAGATCCAGGCACAGACAGAGACACAAGTTTGATGCTAGCACAGGGTCGTTTTCCTCCCTAGACGCCCGCACTCTCTCTGGCTGTCCTGCCCTCCGGTGCCCCCGAGATTTGTTTCTCCTTCCACCTCCTCCTTTTCTCGTTTCTCTGCTCACGCCCACCTCGGTTCAACCCTGAGTAGGAGCCCCACTGGTTTAGTTCCTAGAGTTAAAGAAGAGGGAAGGAGGAGCCAGGGGCGCTGCGCTTGGGCTTGTGCCCGGCCCTGGCCATCAGCCGCCAGCCAGTAGCGCTTTGCTCCGC
>CABHPQ010173876.1:32439-49944 GCA_902168405.1 Peromyscus aztecus | reverse complement strand
TCCATGACCCCTCATCCTGCTCATTTTCTCAGTTGGTGCCACTAAATGCTTGTCAAGTGGATGCATTATTGTGCCTGCTCTGTCCTTGCCACATGCTGATGATTTGATGCATGGCCACTTCCTTCCTTCACCTGTTTCTGAGGTATAACCTGGGGTCCCCATTTTGACCCTGCTGTGGGATGTTTGGGCCAGGCAGGAAAACTTAAGCTACATGACCCTTATACTGGTGAACTTGCATTGGTAATTGAGTCTAGCTGCACTATGAGGAGCTGGCTGGGTCCTTCTGAAGCCCATTGTCCTCAAAGACTGTCTTTGACTTGCCTTAAGAGATGATTCCTGTTTGCAGGTTGGTGGCCTCGGTTCAGCTTTAGAAAGCTTCTAAAATCAGCACTTCTATGGTCTTTAGATATCATCATCCTTAAATAAACTAGAGATTTGATGATGCTGTGTTTGAATGTGGTTCATTCCCAAAGGTTCATGCATGGAAGTCCTTGCAAAGATCCTTTTATTAGAGATACTGAAGTGCCACTAATAGGCCAGGCCTAGAGGAAGGTAATTAGGTCACAGGGGTTCTGCACATATAAACAGATCAATGCTGTCTCTTGGGAATGGATCAAGACTGGATCACTTCTTTCAAAAGCGTATTGTAAAACCAAACCACCCTGTGCCCTTGACCCTTCCATGCCTTTTTACTTTCACCAAGAGGCTGACATCATGATATTTGTACCCTTTAGACACCAGAGTCATGAGCCACACAAACCTCTTTTTACAAGCTATCCAACCTCAAGTGTTTTACTGTAACAACACAAACCAGACTAAGATGAATAGATCACCTCCTTTCCTAATCAAGTTCATAGTGGCTTGATGTTCTCTGATGGCATCTGTGCCAACACCTTGTTGATGAAAATCAAATGGCAGCTTTTGTTGCCAAAGGCAAATTCTAGGAGATTGCTTGTTCTAGGAGATTGTATAGTGATATGTTTTCTGCTAAGAAATGCAGAATCTCTGGCTAAATAGCTTCTTTGGAAATGAAAGTTTTATTTATGAATCAAGAGAGGCCACTAGATTTCACAGTGTAGTCTGAGATAGGTGATCTATCACCCAGCTCTATGGACCACTTATTGAACAAGAGGTTTTTCTTCATTGAATAAGAGAAATGCTCCATTTACATCAGTAAAGTTCTTGACACACTTACTGTGAGATCCATTGTTGACTATCATCGACCAAAGACTGCTTATTACTCTTCAAGCACTTGTGGAGCAAGGTGAAAGATGTAGGGCTGGTCATTGGAAGTGTGAAAGGGTGGGTCTGACTAGGGAGCTGTGTTTAGGAACATGGCAGGCACATTGTAATAACTTGAATGGGACATTGTGAAACCCTTGATGCTTGGCTCTCCTTTTAGAGAAAGTGAGGTCTGAGGTGGATCACATGGGAATTACTGGGCAGAAAGAAATGGCATGGGAATTACTGGATGGCAGATGAAGGCAGGGTGGTAGATTCCCCCAAGAGAATCTCTAATACTCAAAAGGCCAGTTTGAAACAGATTCCTGCTCCAGGAAGAATGAGCAACGGGCATTCTGAATCTCAGCCCATGCGATAGAGTTGGAGGGAGATAAAGTTTAATTTGGGGCCTAGAAATGCAGTCACCATTCAAAAGAGTCTCTCAAAAGACCCTATGCCCACAGGGACCTTACACCCACAGCCCTCAGGAAAGAAACGGTTGGCTTGATTGCCCATGACCCCAAATGTCATTGTTCATGTATTTTTTGAATGTGCCAACATGAATAAATCTAGAGTTCTTTTATAAACATCTCTTCTGTTAATTATATTTTGATGAATTAAAAGTAACTCCCCCAACAGAGAGAGAGACAGAGACAGAGAGACAGAGAGGTAGAGACAGAGGGAGAGAGAGACACACACAGAGATGGAGAAAGGAGAGAGAGACACACACACAGAGATGGAAGGAGAGAAGAGGGAGGGAGAGAGAGAGATCTGTCCTGTACAAGACAGGAACAGGAGCATCTGATTACCATATTTCTGATTTATAAAAAAAAAATCTGATCATCTGGGCAGAGTGAGCTGAGTCTATGTGGTGTCACCAAGACCAAGAACAGGTCTTTGTCCCTGAATGGCATCCAAGGGATGAAGCACAGGAAATGGCATTTGAAATTAAAGACAGAAGGAGATCTATGTGGAGAGGGAGTCTAGGTCTAGACTAACAGCAGTAGAAGCATCTAGAATAAATGACCAAATAAGCCACAAAGAAAACAAGCAAAGGGGAAATGGAGGGGGCAAGAACTTTGCCTCTGTCCACTCAGGTGTGTTCTGTTGCCCTTTGTTGCCTTTTATTTTGGTGGGTTTCTAGGGCAGGAAATTCATAACAGGTTTCCAATGACTCTTCAGAAACAGTCTCAGGTAAACAGTTGCCTTACTAACCTTAGTAGAAACTGACTGGGTTGGACTAGCTATGCTTTGAGTTTGTCTTCTCTGAACTGAGCCTGTAACTCTGAGCCAGTGCACCATGCCTGCCTCCCATACCAGGAGCCTGTCCATGACAGAGGACTGAAGAAGCTAAACTGAGTCTTGCCAGCAGGTAGCTTTGTTCCCTAGGGAATAAGGGCAACTGAGGAGCTGCTCTTCTGGCATTAATCACGCTGGAGGAGACTCTTTGACTTGCCTCATCATGGCTTCTTTTCACATAGGTGGGACACACAGCACGAAGCAACATTGCTGTGGCTCTCTTGGGTCATGTAAAATCTTGTAGGATATTCTGTGCTTCTGAAGTCAGCTGAGTAATAGCAATGGTATTATTGTGAAGTACCAGATCTGTGCTGGTATACTTTTCCTGTTACTCATTCCCCACACTGCTCACAGACCCACAGACTTGAATGGCCTGTGTGATGAGTGCATCTCACTCAAAAAAAGCCTTTGCAGTTCATTGGTTGTCTCTTTAAACAGGGACTCAAGAGCCTCCAAGTAGAGATAGGGAGGCAGTTTAGTAATAAATTCTCTAGGATGTGCCAGATTCAAGCTTAGAAACCCAGCACACAGAAACAAACAAGTAAAGGCCTCATAGAAGACCCCACCCTTCCTCCTTCATGTCTCGGTCCTCTCTCTGCTTACCTACGACCAGCACTCCCCCTACCTGTTGGCTTTAATGTTGCTCCCTCTGCCTGCAGTGTCCCTTACACACACAGCTTCACTGAGTGGTAAAAGATCTTCTGTACTAGAGAAAATTGCAGACATACATGGAACTAGAGAGAATTATGTAGCAGCAAACATATCTCATCGACCAATTTCATGAATTCTCAATTCATCACTAGTGTTATTTCATTGTCGGTACTCACTTCTTCTATCTAGATTATTTTAAAAGCAGTCCCAGACATCTTAGCTATTAATAATAACTATTAGTAGACTACATCTTGGGGCTGGAGAGATGGCTCAGAGATTTTTTTTACTGTTCTTACAGAAGATCCAAGTTCAGCTCTCAACACCCAAGTCAGCCTGCTTACCTCTTCCTGCAACTCCAGCACTAGGTGATGCGGCCTCCTCTTCTGGCCTTTGGGGACACCTGAATTCTCATTCATATGCATATATACATACACATAATTAAATAATAAATCTTTCAAAAATGCATTGGACCTGAAGTGTTTCAGACTTCACATTTTTCTTCTTCTGAATTTTAAAACATTCGTGCATGTGTTCAATGCATATTTGATCATTTTATACTTGTATATCTTGTGTTTTATTCAGATTCAGGCTCTCTCTTGCTTCCCTCCCTCCCTCATTTATTAGACTCTTTTTTCTTTCTAGCTAGTCTCACTCTTATTTACATGTCTTCTGGGAGCAGGAAAGGTGGTTTTCCCCAGGGAAAAGCACACCAATTGGTTGTCTAGTACCAAACAGTCATCCCTGAAAGCATCCATACATGTAGCATTATATGGCCAGAGTGGGTTATATTTACTCTATATAATATAAATATTTATATAAATACAATATATATTTATATTATGCATGTCATAATAATCAATGAAGAAAGAGGCCATGAATTTTAAGGAGAGTGGGGAGTGGTATGGGGGAGGGCTTGAAGGGAGGAAATGTAAGGAGAAAATACTGTAATTATGGTATAATCTCAAAAAAAAAAACAAAACAAAAGAGAGTAAATAATCAACTATAAAACCAAACAACTTGTCACATGATGACACTGCTACAGATTAGTGTAAGCTGCCAGGTGGTGATGACACACGCCTTTAATCCCAGCACTCGGGAGGCAGAGCCAGGTGTATCTCTGTAAGTTCAAGGCCAGCCTGTTCTACAGAGCAAGATCCAGGACAGGCACCAAAACTAAACAGAGAAACCCTGTCTCGAAAAAACAAAAACAAAAAAAGAATTGTGCAAGCCCCCTACCCATACTTACATAGCTCACCTAGCCTTAAGCCTTCATGTGCAGACTGAGATGCAGAAATCATATAAGAATGTAGGTTGTGGTTCAAAAGGTATGTATTCTGCTGCAGTTTCTGCTCTGCATGTGTCCTCTGTGCATATGTGTGGAGCAGGGGATAGTCTCAGGACCCAATGTGTTCTAAGTGTGTTCTGTCTGCCTGAGCTATACCTCAGCTCCTTTACATTTCTAACCAACTCCCAGGAATCATTGAGTCTTCTGTGTGTCAACAATACTTTGAGCAACAAACTACAGGGATGATGAAAGAAATGAAGCCATATCTGCCTCAAAGCACCTTAATATTGAACCCACCTCTAGTGCATGGCCAACTCAGGGAGACAATACCAGGGCTTATTCTAATTGCATAATTCTGAAGACAGTTGACTTCAATACACAGTCCCTGACTCCCTATGTGCTGGCTCCATACCTTGTGCAAGAAAGGGAAAATACGCCACTGATGCCTTGGTCGTAACTTCCTGTCTTTGTAGAAGAAGGATGCTGACCTCAGCAGCTGTCAAATTGGCACAGAAGAATGCAATGGGAATCATAAGGGAAAAAGTCAAGAAGTAGTGATGGGCACTCACCAGCCAATGGAAATGTTACTTCTGATTATCCGAAAGCATACAATTCAATGGAAGAAGCTGAAAGGCCAAATTTGAACAAATGTAATCAGTGTTTGCTAGAAAGATATTTACAAGGTCTGCGTAGATGGAACTCAGGCTGAGAAGCTGGGTCTTCAAAATTTCTCTAGGCTTGCTTATATACCCACCAGACCACAATGATACAAGGGACTCAGTCTGTAGGGCAGGCCAGGTCCTTCTCTGTAGAAGGAGAAAGATGGGACCAGAAATACCTCAGAAGCACATTGTGAATGCCTGGAAAACATGGAGCATAGAGGTGGTCCTCAAACAGGTTACCCTTGGTATGTTACAGTCACCCCTACAAATCTCTCTTCAAGCAATTTAATTCAAGATTTTAGTTCCCAAATAGGAATAACATCTCCGGAGATAGACATGTCAAACCCGCATAAGCAGAGGTGATGGGGCATTGTGACCCCTCTCTAAACCGTACATGGTTTCACATTAATAATTCTTATTATCTCTCGGGGCTTATGCTGTAGTTTGACCTCGCTATTTGAACCCGATCTCAGAATTTTCAATTAGTCACAAAGGTCCTCTCCACCACTCTTCCTTTCATCAGAGTGCAATTTTAGAATACTGTATTTACCACCACATACAATCAAAAGTCTATAATTAGAAAATACTTAAAGGTTATAGAAAATGTAGTGCTAGAGGAGCTCGAGATGAAATTTTGTGTGGGTATCCATATTCATGTGCATGTCTGCATATGTGTGTGCATGTGCTTCAAGGTCAGAGCTTGCTCTCACATGTCTTCCTCAAGCATTGTCCACCTTAGGTTTTTGAGACAGGGTCTCTCACTGAACCTGGAGCTTGCTGATTCAGCAAGACTGGCTGGCCAGCCAGCTCCAGGGATCCTCCTGTCTCTGCCCCGCAGTGCTGAGATTAGAGGATTGGGCCCTTTTCTTTTATGTGGGTCTTGGGATCCAGCTTAGGTCCCCATGCTTGCACGGCAAGCATTTTTCTAATTGTGCCATCTCCTCAGTCACACGAGATGTTATTATATATAATGGCTATTAACATGCAATCTGAGGAAATGCACTCATTACATTTCCTAGAACTTTAAGCTCTGGTCTCCTTCGTTCTACCTTCCTCTCCCTCCCTCCTCTTTCTCTTTCTTTCTACATCTTTTGGAGTCAGTGTTTATTTATGAGTGCAGTGCTCATCCTACTAGGTACACAGGAATGCACTGGTATGTACATAATGTATGTCCTCAGTGTGGAACTGTGTCCACATACCGACTAGTGGCATGGTCTTCGTGCCACTAAGTTTTTGTCTGTGCAGGGTATGGTTTTAAACTGTCTTCCCTTGGTGTGTTCTCCTGTTTGAATGAATGGTTGCGTACTTGGAATAGTCAATCCCCACTACAGACACACAACTCTATTTCTCTGTAGACCATTGGGATGCTAATGTGATTGAGTTTCTCGGAGTTTCAAGATGTCTGTTGGCAGGCAGGGGCTTCTGTAGGGCTGCAGTAGACCCAGTTCCTGCAGTTTCCCCCATTTGGAAGAAAATACTTCATAGAGATGCAGGTAATCAATTTCTGGCTTAATCTGGATGGCTCACTAATGGGGCCTTTTTGAAATTCACAGAACAGGATGAACTGTATTTATTTGGCTCTGTAGCTACTATGCATGTCAAATGACTAATAAACTCTGACGCAATGTGGGTCTGTGTGATGAACTTTGCATAATTTTTACTTTCTCTGTTTCCTGCTCCTTCAGGGAAATGGATCCTATGGGGCTCGTGTGACCAGTGAATACAGCCTGCTAGCCTGAACGCCCAGCAGGGAGGGAGTCTACCATGGATGGCATCATTGAGCAGAAGAGTGTTCTGGTACACAGTAAGATCAGTGATGCTGGCAAAAGGAATGGCTTAATTAACACCAGAAACTTCATGGCTGAGAGCAGGGATGGCCTGGTGTCCGTTTACCCAGCACCTCAGTACCAGAGCCACAGGCTGGTGGCCAGTGCAACACCAGGAAGCCTGGAAGGAGGCAGAAGTGAGCCAGTGCAGCAACTGCTGGACCCAAACACACTGCAGCAGTCCATGGAGTCCCACTATCGTCCCAACATCATCCTCTACTCAGATGGTGTACTCCGTTCTTGGGGGGACGGCGTGGCCACTGACTGCTGTGAGACTACCTTCATTGAGGACCGGTCACCCACCAAAGACAGCCTGGAGTACCCCGATGGGAAATTCATCGACCTCTCAGCTGATGACATCAAAATCCACACCCTGTCCTACGATGTGGAAGAAGAAGAGGAGTTACAGGAGCTGGAGGTCAGAGGATGTACATGTTGGAGACCTTCTGGGATGGGGGCGAGGGGGTCTGGGGAGTACTTGCGAGTGCTCAGCAACAGCCAGGGAGTGAAATTGTCATGCAAAAATACAGAAAATGTTCTTGGTACCACTTTACTCCTGAGCATTTGTGAAGGATGGAAGGAATGGAAAAAGACTGGGAGCTGTGCAGTGATTCTGGCCAAAGGTGACCCCTGGTAATAGCCCTGTAGGCAGGGCAACAGACTCCAGCACTGGATGGCTGTGCAGTTGAGGATACTGCCACTGAATAACCTATGAGACAGAGAGAGGGACACATGAGGCTAGAGACATATGGTGTGGGAACAATTGGAAAAGTGTTTTGCTATCACAGTGGGTCCCTTAGTTTGACATCTGAAGTTTCTACTAGTAGATCATTTCTACCTCAGAACTCTCCAGGAGAAACAACAGAAATTTAAAAGGGGAGATAAAGGAATTAAACCTGGGACCTCTCAAATCCTGGTAAAGCATTGGTCCATTGTCTATGTCCCTGAACCCAACATGCCTTATATCTTTCGTAGTTAAGACAAGTGGGGGCATCAGAATGACACACACTCAAAGACATACAAGCAGGACTCTGTGAGACAGGGCACAGAGATTGCCAGCCATGTTATGTGTGAGTCATTGAGGGGCTGCTGTGGTGCAGGAAGAGCAGCAAACAGAGGGTGTTCACCTGGGGCTTGAGGACAGTGTTCAGGAAGGGCGCTTATGAGGGCCACCAACAGGTCTCTGAATAGCCACCTCCATAAGCAGAGACCTCTATACCATCTTATGACATTAATGGGAAGATAAGAGCATGCAGCCAGCCAGAGCCTGAGGGAAACTAGATGCTGGGTGCCTTGGCTTCTGTGCTAATGCCTGTTGCAAGTACTTTTTTTTTTTTTTTTTTTTTTTCCCTGTTTGCCAAAGTCTCGGTGTTTGGCCAAGAGGAAGTGTCTAAATCTACCGGTCCTGTTTGAATTGGAGAAGCAAGCACCACAAATGCAGTTGGAATTTGACACAGAAATTCTGATGAAAGAGTGTCTTGTTGGCTCTGAAAACAGTCCCTGAAGAGGATGTAGATCTGACATTGGTTTGAGTGGGAGGCTGTCAGAGATCATTATAGAAGTGGAAGCTCTATCCTGTATTTTGAGACCAGATATATGGAGGCTTGGTGGGTTATTGTGAGAGAATCCCAGCCCTAGGAGATAAGCACAGAAACAGCTGAATAGAACTGGACAGAAATGCTAAGGCCTTTGGAGATTGGTGAGTATAGAGGCAGCCTGCCTGAGCAGAAGCAGGGTCCTACCACTCAGAACCTTAATCATCTAAGGGAGACCAGATTCAGGAAAGTCGCACACTAAGCTATAAGACAGAAGGGAAGATTGACAAGCCAGAGCTTTCAGGGATAAAGAGCAGGGCTGGGGAGTCCAAGCACATCTGTATCTTTCATGTCTCTTGACTTCTCTGCTGTGCCACATCCTGTGGGCCAAACTTCTAGATTCCAATGTAAAAAGTATGAAGTAGCTGAGAATCAGAACTTTCTAGTGCTTAATCCGCAAAACAGCACAGAGCAAGTGGGATACCACATGGAGGACCTGAGGCCTGTAGGCTGCAGGCTTTGGCTGTAGTAGAGAAACATGGAAGATTTCAGGCAAGAAGACTGTGACAATGTGCTGGATAGTTTTGTGTCAACTTGACACAAGCTGAAGTCACTTGAGAGGAAGGAACCTCAATTAAGAAAATGTCACCATAGGATCAGGCTATAGGTAGGCCTGTAAGGCACTTTCTTAATTAGCGATTGATGGGAGAGGGCCCAGCTCATTGTGGGTGGTACCAGTCATGGGCTTGTGTTCCTGGGTTCTATAGGAAGGTAGGCTAAGCAAGCCATGAGGAACAAGCCAGTAGGCAGCACCCATCCATGGCCTCTGCATCAGCTCCTGCCTTCAGTTTCTAGATCTGCCCAGGTTCCTGCCCTCACTACTTTGAAAAAAAAAAAAAAAACTTTTTTATTGATTCTTTGTGGATTTCACATCACACATCCAGATCCCACTCATCTCCCCATCCCCTTGCTTATACTCTCCCCAAACAAAACAAAGTAAAACAAAAATCTCCTTGTGGAAGCTGTAGTGTGGCCAAGTGAGTCATACAGTATACCCCTTAGTCCATACATCTTTACTTGTTCTTTGCAATGGATTAATGTTTGGCTTGAAGCCTCTGGCTTCTGCTTCCCTATTGATACTGGGCCCTCACTGGGTCTCCTCCTGGATAGCCTGTTGTTGTCCTGTGTCCTGTGGATCCTGGAGCTTTGGATCTGCAGATCTGGCCCCTTCACATACTCCAGCCATTCATAGATGATGTGGATGTTGTGGTGGGATAACAACTAATAGCCCTGGTTCTGAGCCTAGGTGGAAGCTGGGTTCATCAGCCAACCAGTCTCCTTCATAGTCACCACCAGGGTGACCTCTCCAGCACTGCCCCATCTAGCTTGCCCAGTGCAACAGGCAATAAGGAGCAGGGCCAGTTTTCCTGCTCTCACACCTTCAGGTCTGGCTCTCCCACATTCACAGCACCAGGGCCAGCTCTACTGTTTTGCTCAAGCAAGGTGTATGACCTGCTCTCTGGGTTGCTGCAGTTGGTGAGACACAGAGCCTTCGCTTCTGTTCTCATGTCCCAGAAGCTGGTTTTCCTAACTGCTGCAGTTAGCAAGGGGTGGGAAGGGGATATATTTCCCCCACTCACGTCACCACATGGCATATGAGGGAGGGGGCAGGTACCACTCTCCTGTTCTCTCGTCCACAGGACCAGTTTACCTGTTCCCCTGCCAACAGGGCCAGCTCTAGTGTGATCCCCAGGTGAGGTGCAGGGCCTGCTCCCCCATGTGCTGCAATCAGTGAGGGGCAGGACCAGATCTCCAGCTCCTCGTGACCCTGGGAGACAGCTCTCACATCTGCCACTGGTGGCAGGGGGTAGGGTGCATCTTTCCCTCACCCATGTCACCAAATGGATGATGAGGGCATGGGGTCAGCTCATCTGTACCCACGCCATCAGGGACAACTCTACTCTGCTGTCCAGGCAAGGTGCAGGACTTGCTCTCCCGAGTGCTACAGCTGCCCTCACTACCTTCGGTAACAGAAGATAATATGAAACTGTGAGTGAAATAAACTCTTTCTTCCCCAAGTTCCTTTGCTCATGGTGTTTCAACCCAGCAATATTTAATCCTAACTAAGACAGACAAGATGTATTTTGAGAAGCTTCTCTAGCTATAGAGTGAAAAGAAGATGTGGGAGAGATGTAGGGGGACAGAAGGAGGAGACACAGCAAATTAGAGGCACAGCCCTGTTATCATAAGGAATGGCAAGGAAATCCGGACAGCATTTGGCAATGGGAAGGGCATGCTTCAAAAGTGAAATTTGCCATTGATTGGTGATAAAGAGAGGGGCCCACAGAGCATGTGCAGCTCTGGTAAAGGTTTTTGGAAAATCATCTCCAAGGTACACTATGTCCTTGTAATTACGGCATGGGATACTGGCTAGATTGAAACTGTGAAAGAAATTTCTGATTATTTCCATTATCCTTTTTCCTCTTATGCATGTATTATTTCCTCTTCACTTTTGACATATTCATATACATTCCTTGAATAATTGACTTGACATAATATGTCAAGATCATTGAGAGCTGAAGAGGTAATTGTGTATCTTCTTAGGCCTCAACCAACTTCTGTTCTGAGACTTCAGAAAGGCCTAAGAATTTTCCTTCTTAACACTTGTGCAGTATCTGATCGAACTTGCAACTAAATGACCAATATTTAAATGCAGTTTGTATTAATTAGTGCTATGCCTGGATCTACATTTTGACAATCCATTACCAGCTGGGCTCCACTTTATTGCAAGTTTTTCACACAATAACCTTAGCTTGTTGTTTGTTTGTTTGTTTTAGAACTCTGCAAAGATCTGACATCTATCCAGAAACAATCTCTTGGGTTAAAAATTAGGAGGTGATGTTAAGGGGGGAAGACTCACCTATCCTGATAAGTACAGGGCTTTGATGGGTAGCACAAGGGCCTGGAGAAGTGAGCTGTACCACTCAAGTGCTTGTCTCTGCCCTCACAGTGGCCTTGGCAACCAAGAGAAACAATTCTCTTAAGAATCAGGTAACTGGAATATTTAGTTGGGGTATTACTGTGTGTTTATATCTTAGAGTGGCCTTTCACTACCTGATAGAGTACATTGATATTTCTACTTTGGTCAGATGAAGGGCCTTCTAAATAATATTAATGGAACAGCACGGTGTTCAAACTGTTCACTTGGGCATTTAGACGGACTTTCTGGTTAATCTCTAAGGAGCTCACCCAGACTAAGACATTCCCATCCCTCACAGACTCTAAGGACAAGAAATCAGGACATAGTATAGCCACTCTCAATTCCTCAAAGCTGTTTAAGACCCAAGACATGTGTTGGTTAGATTTGCTGTGTAACAAATCACTTCAAGGCTTGGTGACTTAAAACAAGCATTTCTCATGAGGCCAACACTGAGTTGAGCTTGGCTGGTGACTGGTCTGCTGGTCCCTCTGGCCTCACTATTGAGCATAGTTAACTGTTGGTTGATTGGTTTGGCAGCTGTGCTTGTTAATGTTGGCTACCTGTTGGCTGGAGTGATGGAGTGACAGGTTAGAATTCTCTTCACCAGGATGGTTAAGAGCTGGAGCTCCTGGATGCTGGGTGGCAAGATGCTCATCAGCTCCTCTTTTGTACAAGGCAATCCTAGATGCAAGACAGCCTTTCCCATCCAGCAACAATTCTGAGACAAATTGTGGAGTCTTCCATTTGCCTTTACGGTTGTGGAAGTGTCATGCATGGGTTCCACCATCAGTTTCAAGAAGACTCATGGAAGGATTTATTGTTCCATCAGGTGTTTGCAATATTTCCTGCTACTGGTTACCAAGGGGAGCAGGATGTGGTTTGGCATGGTATGAGATAAAGCTGAGGGACCTCCCAGGGTTTTTCAGGATTGCTCACTACAAACTCTCACTAGACAGGCACCTTACTGGTTTCTTCAGGGCAGTCTGGGTGGAAATAACTTGGCCTGGTGTCAGGACCTCCTTTCTGGCAGAAGGAAGCTGCAGGCTTTAAGTGAGGGCTGGGAATCAGATGAAGCAATGATCACATACCAGGAATTTGGTATCTGATTCCCAGACCTCACCTAAAACCTGAAGCTTCCAGGAGCACCAACAAGAGGAAGCCACTTCTCATTTCATACAATTAAGTTCAAGCAGCGAGATTACAGGGGCACATAATAAAGCAGTTCTACAAAACATACAATTGGCGTTAAAGCCATGGAGTGAGCTGAAGTGGTTAGAGTCCATGGTAGGAGGGCTTCACTGCCCTCCTGCTGTCATCAGTGATGACCTGTGTCAAAAGACACATCACTGTCGACTGATTTCTTTCAATGCACATCTGTTCAGACTCAGAAGCACACAGAACACTGTCTAAACCAGCCCATGAGGTCTGGACCTTTTCTTCATTGTAGTAAAAAGGGGGAGACTAGTGGGAACTCACAGAGCACTGGCTCCATTCCAGGCACTTTGCAAATTGTGACAAAAAATCCTCACAACACTGGACACGGGGAATACTAAGGTCTCTCCCTAGATGAGGAATGACATGTGCTAGAAGTCCTTCCAGCATCATGAGGTTGGCTTTGCTAGAGCCTTTGGAGCTAAGACAGATCTGCTAACTCTGGGTTCTTGCCTCCTGATGACCATTATGGCTTTATTATTTATTTATTTTTTCTTTCTGTACTGGAGGAAGGGTATACTATGGCAAACTTCTGTGTCAGTATTGTGTAGTGTCTGCAAACTGATCACAAAAAGACAGGTCTGGGATTGTCACCAGCCACTTCTTGGCTTCTGAGAACCCCAAGCCTGGGCCCTCTGAGACTTTTGTGTTTGTGCTTCCATTCAGAAACGTGTGGCTTGTGTGACTGCAACTACCATGGAGATTTTCTGCAGTCATACATGCTTAGGAAAGCAGAGAGCCTTCAACAGACAATTGAGGAGAACCAAATGATGTGAAGAAGACTGGACAATAACATGCAGAATCGTTGACCCAGAGGAAGCAAAACATATATAGAAAATGATAGTGGTTTTGAAAACTGATTTTCCTGGCTTCAGATATGAGGGATCGATCGTGTGATCATATGAAGAGGGGAATTTAGGCTGATTTGGGTAGGGGAATTTTGGAGGATTTGTTTGTTGTTGTTTGTTTTTGTTTTTGCTTACATCATTGCACTGACTAGAAACCTTTAAAAAGAAAAGTGGTGAACCTTAAAGAATGGTAGTTATAATGAACAATTTGCCTTTTTTTGATCTTGGGTGAGAGAGGAAGAGGATTTCACAACTAAGGATGCGGTCAGCTGTTGTAAACATTCTGGTATGCTCTCCACTCTCCTTTAACATTGTTCCTTCTCTGTCCAAGTTGGATACTAGATCGGTCTCTCAAGTATGTAGATTCTTCTGCCATGCTGAGTCTGTCTTGAGAAAGATTTTTATTATTTTATTTTAATTTATTTCAGATTACATTTTCAGTTTGCCACCTAGTGACTCAATAGTAGTTTCTCTTCCTTTACTAATAAGATGCTGAATCATTATCATCATGCTCTATTTTATTTTAAATATGGCTTCCTTTATTCTAGGCATATATTTTCAACCGCTGCATTGGGGTCCTTCTTGTCCTGCCCAGTGCACATCTACCCACTCAGACATGCTCTCCAGATGGCTTTTTTTGCTCTGAATATGGATCGTGCTTTCTAGATGTTTACTTGGAATGTGGGTTCCTTAGTCCTTTCTATTTTTATTTATTTTTATTACTTCCTTTGTTAGTGACTTTCCTGGACTAAATGTGTACAATCTTTTTTTCTTCTGTGGTATTGGCCAATGAGATTACTGCAGTTGTGTTTAGTTTTTTTCTCCCTACTTCTCCCCTCTCCCACTCTGTCTGACTTCCTGGGATTTAGCTCATTACTGGTTGGAAACTGAGTCCAGATAATTCCAGCAGACGACGTTTTCAATGTGCCCACAGCGCCTGTGCTGCTGGGGATGTACTCAAGCAGCTTCCGGTTTTTCCCAGATTCCACTGTCCACCTTGTTCCCTCCTGCTTCACCCCTCACTTTGCCCCAAGGTTGGCCAGGATGAGAGGTGAGCTTACACAGCCTCTCTGTGGTTCTCTCATTTCCAGGAAACGCTCTATCAAATTTCTGACTAGACTCACCTTGACACTTGGCCCAAGACTATAGCCTTAGACTCCCCATCTCATAACCAGGCATGGGTCTCTACTTCTGCCTCCATTGGTTTAGTCCTTCCCACTAGCAAAGCTGCTAGTTTCTCTAGACAGCCCTGTCCTCAAAGAAATGCTTCAGGGACCACACTGAGAGAAGGCAAGGGGCAGCCCACAAGAACAGCCAGTCCCATCTGTTCTTACTCAAAATTTGTTTTACACGGATCAACATCTTTGGTGTGTTGTTGGCCTTTGTTGAGCTTAGGAGCCCTGACCTGGCTGTTGCTGACTATTTTTCGAGTTTCTCGAGATGGGATTTGACTTCTTACTACCTTGCTTCCAAGAACTCTTGTGAAGACTTGCTGAAACATTATGTGAAATTCTGGATATGGGTATCTTACCATGCATCAGATGTGGTAGATGTGGCAGATGTGGACAAAGGGTGTTTACATGTGAACAGGTAGCCTACCGGTTGGTGTTTACTGCTAACAAGCTGGAGATACCTGGGAAGAAGGAACTTCAGTTGAAGAGTTTTCTCTACTAAATGACCTGAGAACATGTCGGGGGTTGTTTTCTTGACTGCTGATTGATGTAGAAGGGCCCAGTCCACCGTGGGTGGTGCCATCCCTAGGCAGGTATTTCTGAGATGTGCAAGAAAAGTAGCTGAGTAAGTCAGTGGGAGAGAGCCAGTAAGCAGCAGTCTTCTGTGATTTCTGCTTCAGTTCCTGCCTCGGGCTTTCTTCTTGAGTTCCTGCCTTAGTTTCCCTTGATGATGGACTCTAACCTGCAAGGTAAAATACATCCTTCTTTCTTCCCCAAGTTTGTTTTGGTTAGTGTTCTTTTGTTTGTTTTGTTTTAGATTTATTTTAGGTGCATGGGTGTTTTGTCTGCATTTATATCTGTGTACCACATACTTACAATGCCTCTAGAAGACAGAAAGAAAGTATTGCATTGTCTTGAACTGGAGTTACAGACCTTCCTTTGTGAGCCACCGCGTGGGTGCTGGGAATTGAACTTGGGTCCTCTGCAAGAACAGCCAATGTGACCTTAGCTGTTGAGTCATCTCTCCAGCACCTTGGTTGGTTTTTTATTGTAGCAACAGAAAGCAAACTAGACCAGATGGCTTATGGTTAGGCTAAGAATTTTAATTAAATTAATTATCTTTAAATAATATGATAAATCACTACTTATGGTATTAGAAAATTAAGCTATTCATGTTTTTCCCTTGGGACAATCTACCCATGAAAAAATGTATTTAGACACTTCTGTTTCTTTGAGATCAGCGTTGGGTCACATACAAGGTACTATTTTATATCATTGTGGTCCTGTGTGATTTTCTAGTGCTCTAGCTGCACTTCTGCCTTGTTCTGTGAAAAAGCACTGTGCAGATAACTGGCTCACCCAGGAGAAGTCTACCTTTAAGAAGACATATTGACCAGTCTAGAGATAATACTAAGTGCAATTTCCGTATAAATTATTTAGTGTGTGTGTGTGTGTGTGTGTGTGTGTGTGTGTGTGTGTGTGTGTGTGTTTTCCTCTTCCACATTGCTTCATACAGGTCTCAAATTATTTTTCTTGTTTTGTTTTGGGTTTTTTTTTTTTTTTTTTGCTTTGTTTGTTTTTTCTTCTGCTACATATGCCATGCTAGCTAGCCCACAAACTTCTGGGGTTTCTTCTGTCTTAACCTTCCATCCCCCTGTAGGAGCACTGTGATTATAAATGCATGTTCTATCATGTCCAGATTATGTGTATTCTGGGGATTCAAACTGAAGATTCCATACTTGCATGGCAAGTACTTTACCCATTAAGCCATGTACCCCACTCTTACCTACAGAGGAGAAATATGTGTGTGTATTTACATATATACATACATAGTCATATATATATATATGATTAGAATAGTATGACACTGATTATTTTAATTAGGGGTATAAAAATTCATCAACGTATAACATGTTTTTCAAATAATAATAACCAACAACCTTGTGTTTATTATGTCTCAGGAAATCCATATATCCAAAAATGAGTTCAAGCTGGACAATAAAGAATTTCTGGCAGTTAGATAAAAGCCACCATTCCTCAGTAACTTGTGAAATGAGTTTTCTGCATTCCCCTCCAAAAAGGAATCATTTTCCTTACATCTATCAGAAGGGACATATGGTTTTCAATTGACATACACCTGTGGTGCCTATCAGCCTACCAGGATATTAAAGCCCATGCTGGTCTCCATGCTTCCTCAGTATCACAAGCACCCTTTATACATTTCAAAGTCCATGATAGCATCCCAGCCCTTCTTATCTTCTCCACCCTAAACTTCTTCCAGCTCACTGGCTTCCCTCCCCCAGCTACTCAACCTTTTTATAACCAACCCAGCTACTCTCTCTCAGTTTCTCTCTCTCTCTCTCTCTCTTTCTCTCTCTCCTGAGTAACATCCTTTTTTGCTCTCTCACTATGCTCTCTTTTCTATTTCTTGCTATCTCACTATCTCTACTATTCTCTCCTGCTCTCCCACTTCCCTAGCCCTGGCCATGTCCAGTCTGCTTCCTTTTCTCTCTACTCTGGACTCTTACAGATGCCTCTGGATCCTTTTTTCTCTCTTATTCTCAATAAAAACCTTCCCTCATAATGGAGTGGTCACATCAGCAGCTTCCTTACTGCATCCCCTCACACACTGTCTCACCATCTTCCATATTTTTATCATCTGTATGTCAGAAGAAGCACTGATGTTGGAATAAAGCTATTTGATGGGAAGGGGAGACTTGCCCTATAGTATATCCTCTTCTCGAAGAGACTCAGGGTCACTATTCCTATTCCCCTTTAATGCACCCCCACCAGCAGCACTAAGCAAAGCACAGG